>CM053026.1:338070351-338092626 GCA_028564925.1 Lithobates sylvaticus | reverse complement strand
GAGGAAGGGACTCGGCGGCTGGAACGCACAAGGAACCAGCCGCCATGATGACCAGACACACCGCACCAGCGGTGTATGGGGACACAGAACCAGGAAAGGCACAAAACAATACTGCCACAAACAACAGAAAAAGGCTGCCATGCAGAACTCACCCCTCCTGTGAACGATCGTTTGGCCGAAGGTAGGAAAGACTTACATGCCGGACTTTGTAGGGGGAAACAGTCACCTGCTAGTAGCCAGGATTAACGACCATAACGCGGTTCTGCCTTGTCAGTGACCAGGAACACACCTCTTCAGCGCCTCTTCCATATGCCCCTTTCCATACTCCGCTAGTAGCCAGAGCTTATTGGAAATGTGCGACTCCCAGTCGCTCGGCCAGTCCGTATCACAGGGGGAACGATAATCTTCAGGTAGAAAGACATAGTATAGGTCCTTCGGAGGAGGACAAAAAAAGAACACGGCCTCTGGCAGGGAGCAAAGATTTATGGGAGTAACGTCCTATGGGGTAGTGGAGGCGGGACTAAAACCACACGTTGGCTGCCATGGAGTCTGTCAGGAAAATATTTTTGACCTATGATTTAATAAAATAAAAACACTGTTGCAAATGATTTGTGATTTAACCACTTTCAGACCGGACCAATTTGCAGCCAAAGGACCAGGCCCCTTTTTGCGATTCGGCACTGCGTCGCTTTAACTGACAATTGCGCGGTCGTGCGACGTGGCTCCCAAACAAAATTGACGTCCTTTTTTTCCCACAAATAGAGCTTTCTTTTGGTGGTATTTGATCACCCCTGCGGTTTTTATTTTTTGCGCTATAAACAAAAATAGAGCGACAATTTTGAAAAAAATGCATTATTTTTTACTTTTTGCTATAATAAATATCCCCAAAAAATATATAAAAAAACATATTTTTTCCTCAGTTTAGGCCGATACGTATTCTTCAACATATTTTTGGTAAAAAAAATCGCAATAAGCGATTATTGATCGGTTTGCGCAGAAGTTATAGTGTTTTCAAGATAGGGGATAGTTTTATAGCATTTTTATTAATAATTTTTTTTTTTTTATTAGTAATGGCGGAGATCTGCGATTTTTTTTGTGACTGCGACATTATGGCGGACACATCGGACATTTTTGACACATTTTTGGGACCATTGTCATTTTTACAGCAATTAATGCTATTTAAATGCATTAATTCCTGTATAAATGACACTGGCAGTGAAGGGGTTAACCACAAGGGGGCAGTGTAAGGGTTAAGTATGCCTAGGGGTGTGTTTCTTACTGTGGGGGGGCGTGGCTGTCAGCTAGTGAATGCTGATCTCTGCTCCAATCACAGGGAGCAGAGATCGGCGTCACTAGTTGCTAGGCAGAACAGGGAGATGCTGTTTATCTCGGCATCTCCCCGTTCAGCCTTCCCGTGAGACGCGCTCCCGATGGCACGAACAGGCTAAAGGAGGGACTTATATATACGCCCTCCTGCCTGTATGTGCCATTCTGTCGACGTATATCGTTGTGCGCCGGTCAGCAAGTGGTTTAAAATGGTTGTAGTGACTGCACTTGTAATAATTATAGATTTCTGGCATAGTAGTTGTTATTTAGCTGTTACATTTTCAAGGTAATTGTGCACACCAGTAATCCAAATACAGGTCAAGTTAACTGACACAGCTGTTCAATTTATGGTTCAATGTAACACTTGCATCTATTGTGGTTACTAATTTTCTTGCATTGTGACTTAATTATTCTATATTGTCTTTTTCCATGAACTTCCACAGTAAGAAACATAAACCTTGATATCTTACCTGTGTTTTAGAAAGAACTGAATTAAGGACATGTAGCCAAAAGTATTAAAGTATAGTATTCACATATGGAATTGGAGTAACATTTCAATACATTTTATTTGGTTAAGATTTCATGCAAAAATGACCCAACTTCCAGCCAAGATATACACATTTGTATAATTTGATTAAATTAGAAAACATTTTGAATCATGGATGAAACCTGTGCAGTTTCCAAAAAAAAGGGAAAACCAGTTAAATTTGAATGATTTTTGTATGTGCTGTTAGTATTGAATTTAATGTATAGAGTACATTAAAATAAAACCCAGTATTCGAGGGGTAAAGTCAATGTGCTTAAAGTTATCTTTAAATTTCCATAAGATGTCCATTATACCTCTAAAGCCCCATACACACGCGCGGATTATCCGAGGACCAGGTCCGTCAGACCATGTCCGTCATACTTTGTCTGATGTTGGTTTTGCGTACACACGGTCGGACAAAGTTGTCGGAAAATCCGATCATTCTGAACGTGGTGACGTTTGTTGCCTACGACGGGACTACGTAGAGGCTAGTAGCCAATAGCTTTGGTCTTGTAATGTGATCTGAGCATGCGTAGCACTTTGTCCGGTCGAACTACCATACACACGATCGGATTTGGTGTGATCGGACCGTGTTGTCGGAAAATCTATCCAGCAGGAGATAGGACTTTGTCCGTCGGACAATACGACGTACACTGTCCGATGGTGCATACACACGGTCTGATTTTTCAACAACATTGTCCGATCAGACAGAATCCATGCGAAAATCCGACCGTGTGTATGGGGCTTAAGAGCTACACCAAAAAATACCAGTCCAATAAAAGCCTGCACAAACATGTATTGAAATGGTAAAAAACAATGGTGTAGCATGCTTTAGAAATGCTGTTCAATCAGTGTAAAAGAGAATTTGTGGCCATTTCTTGCTTTCCTAGACCATCTGTAAGGATGAGGTCTCTGGTAAGGTCTGATGACCACAGCTACCTTGCTTTCCCTTCAGCAGGCATCATTTAACCACTTGCTTACTGGGCACTTAAACCCCCCTCCTGTCCTGACCAATTTTCAGCTTTTAGTGCTGATGCACTTTGAATGACAATTGCGCAGTCATACAACACTGTACACAAATAAATTTTTTATCATTTTTTTCCCACAAATAGAGATGTCTGTTGGTGGTATTTTGTATTTGTATTTCTTTTGGTCACTTCTGCGGTTTTTATTTTTTGTTAAATTTTTTTAAAAAGACCAATTTTTTTAAAAGAAATTATATTTTTCTATATTTTGTTATACAATTTTGCAAACAGGTAATTTTTCTCCTTCATTGATGTACGCTGATGAGGCTGCACTGATGGGCACCAATAGGCTGCACTGATGGGCACTGATGGGCTGCACTGATGGGCACCGATGGGCTGCACTGATGGGCTGCATTGATGGGCACCGATAAGGCGGCACTGGTGGGCACTGATAGGTGCCACCGGTGTGCAACGAGAGGTGACACTGGGAGGTGGCACTGATGGGTGGCACTGAAGGGCATTGATGGGTGGCACTGGTGGGCACTGAGAAGTGGCACTAATAGGTGGCACTGATAGGCAGCACTGATAGGTGGCAGTAAAGGGTACTAATAGGTGGCAGTGATGGGCACTGATGGGTGGCAATAATGGGCACTGATCTGTACTGGTACTGTATGTTACACTGATAGGCAGTACTACTAGGTGGCACTGATGAGGCACTGATTGGCACCACTGGTGGGCATTGATAGGTGGCACTTGTGGGCATTGATAGGTGGCACTCATGGGCATTGATAGGTGGCACTGGTGGGCACTGTGGGCACTGGCAGGTGGCACTGGCAGGCGGTTTTGTGGGCACAGATGAGGCAGATGTGCCTCCTTCCTCTTCGGGACCGATGTCCCTTGTACATAAGCCCATGATTGTTTTGTTTTTTTCTCTCACGCTGTAAAAACGATTACCGAGCCTTTGTTTACACACGTGATCAGCTGTCATTGGCTGACAGCTGATCAAGTGGTAAGGGGCCCGGATCGACCCCTTACTCGGATCCGCGATCACCCGAGTCTCGGTGACTCGTGATCACAGCATGCGCGCAAAGGGGAGGCCGTCATAAAAATCTAGGTCCACGCTGTGGCGGTCATTTGATCATAGCGCAGATGTCAAGAGGTTAAGGATGTTTTACATGTGTGCACTGTACGTGGGTATCCCAGGACTTAAAGTGGAACTCCAGTCATATTTTTTAATGTATATTGCATACTTGTAAAAGTCAGCAACTACAAAAACTGTAGCTGCTGACTTTTAACAAACAGATACTCACCTGTCCCAGGATCCAGCGCCGTGCTCACCCGGCCGTTTTTACTACCAATCTTCATTTCCCACATCTTAACCGTAGGCACCCAGCTATGATAGTCTGTGGCTTCACATCCGGCTACCCACTGCGTATGTGCTGCACATTGGGAATGGGAGGGAGAGGAAAGAACTTCTGCTCGAATTGCCTAGGTGATCCAAACAGAAGTAGGAGCGAGTACCTGTCAAAACCAGGTACCTGCTCCCCCACCCACAAAAAAGGGCAATTTCTTAAGGAGGAGTGCCGAAGGAGGCCCTAAAGTGGAACTTCCCCTTTTGGGTGAAGCTCCACTTTATGTACCAAATTGTATGAATTGCTGGATCATCAGATCTTAACAGAAGGCCTTTCCTCAATGGAAGTAAGCTAAGAACTGTGGAGTTGCTAAGGTGAGTAGCCGAGGTCATAGCCAGGGAAAATTAGAGCCAGGCATCTAATCCAGGTTAGGCAGGAATGTAGTCAATACTAAATCTGAAGTAAGGGCAGGAGCCATTCTATCAAGGTCAGATCCATTAAGCAGTAAATTCCTAGGAGTACAGCAGGTCAGCAGTAGAACAAGCAGGATCAGGTATACCAGGAAAAGGCAGATGTGATGACTACCCATTCAGACTGACCCAATTCAGAGGTTTTTGAGCTCACAGGACCATAATCTAAGCACCATCAGCTTGAGATTGATCACCACTTGGGCAGGTTAAAGTGTTTGTAAAGGTTCTTTTTTAAATAAAAATAACAAACATGTTATACTTGCCTGTTTTGAGCAAGGGTTTTGCCCAGAGCAGCCCTGATCCTTCTCTTCTGTGGTGCCCCACTGGCACTCCTGGCTCCTCCCCTTCATCGGGTGCAGCACAAAAGGTTTTTCACCTTACTGCATAGTGTAAGGGTTAAAACTATTTATAGACCGGAGTCTGACATCCCTTCTAGTTCTTGAAGGGAAATTTTCGGCTTATACGACCGCTCAGATAGGTTCAGGTAATACAGGAAGACTTCTGTAGACCCCCCAGACCCGGAGATATCAATAATGTGACACAGGAGACGTTGCTAGTGTTCACTTAGATATCTGCTTTACTCACTCGGAAAACATGATATTTATGCACGTCTAAAGAAACAGGGAGGAGTTTATGAAGCTTTCCACATGTACAAAAGACATAGCTTTAGTCAATATTTTACTTATTAGCTGGTACCATAAGACAAAATTCACATCTTTTTTTTACTACAAGAGTATATGTATTCCTGAACAGATGTTCTTATCTTATCTAAAAACAAATGCAAACCTAAGCTAGGTCAAAGTCCACAGACTATATATACATGTAAAAATAACCATGAGAACATTTCTATAGATCAGGGTTTCTCAACTCCAGTCCTCAAGGCACCCCAACAGGTCATGTTTTCATGATTTCCATTATTTTGCACAGGTGATTTAATCAGTTTCACTGCTTTAGTATTTACCACAGCCGTTCCATCTGAGGGAAATCCTGAAAACATGACCTGTTGGTGTGCCTTGAGGACTGGAGTTGAGAAACGCTGCTATAGATAACAGCTTGTGTGGGTTTCAACTTAAGCTCATATGTGAGAATTTCATTTTAACTCTTAAAGCATAAAATTGCATCTTGAACAAAATGGAGTCTATCATGCTATCGTTCTTTACAATCCCCTCTTTGAGACATTCATATGACTCACTACATTTCACAGTTATGTAATCTTTCTTCTATCATAATACATACTGAGATAAACTCTATTCGCAGCAGGATCAGGGGTTTGGGATGCCTTAACAATTATGCACCTTATAAGCTTATAACAGGCATATAGGAACAAAACAAAAAGAATAATCATAATTATAGTTATGGCAGCACTTTTTAACCATGTAAGTATTCCTATTCCAGAACTTAGGTTTGCAAAAGGATCCCATGTCTTAGCAATATTTCTAGCTTCATATTGTAATTTGCTTACTTCTTTCCGGTGTTGTGCAGTTATATCATAATAATCTGGTACCTCAATACTTGTGTTATGAAACCAGGTACAACACTCATAATCTGCTGTGTTTTCACATAACCCAGTTAAAGCAGCATTCATGCTTTCTATGGCTAACTCGTGTAGTTCTAATTGTTTTCTAATTGCCCTAGTTTCTATATTTAATTTAGTAATATCATCAGAATTCTTTTCCATTACTTCATCAATGATTCCAGTGTAATTATTCAACCTTTTCATTAAGTCTATTCCCCACCCAGTCCATGAGGGGAACAAAGCCCATGCCATATCTTTTTCAAGAAATAACTCCCTTTTATTGCGGTGTTTGAGGGGGTACCTAGGATGCATGCTAGCTTCAAGGAGGTGTCTTCCCTTGCTATCTCCTACTACGCCCATGATGGGGACTAGGGATGCAAGATAACACCGTCCTTGGGGTTCAGTGGGAATCCAAGGGTGACAGATTTTCCCACAACAAATATAAATACTGTTTCCTAGAGCTAAGGATCGTTTGTTGAATATTATCATCATTTCATCAGAAAGACTGGAAAAAGTTAAACTCGACAATCATTTTTCTACTGCGGAACTGGAACTGGAGCTAAGAAAGTTTATAAGTGGTGTTTAGGGCAGGTTCTGAAGTGTGAAAGAAAGGGCTTTCAATTGAAGTCATTGAAAAGTTAATTTTAGCTTGTTGGCAATCTTCAGCTCCGTTTGTGGAGTTTCCCAACCTAAAACACCAGTCTGGGAAATGACTTCTAACAATAATTTGGAAAGTAAGGGTATTATTTGAAAGCGTTCTTGTGACATTTGTAAGGACGACAGGCGGTGTGCCATTAAGGAGGGGGTGAAGTTTAGAGGTACTGCCATTAGGGGGATCCTAGCAGTGCTAGGATGGAGTTTACTACATATCCACCTTTTTTCAAATCCATATTTCTATGCATAGCTTTATTTAAACTTCAATAATAACATTTTATCTGTAAAACTTTCTGAGTTTTCATTTCTCTTGTGTCTGTCATGTGTATTATTCATATTATTCTGTTGTAGAGTGTTAGAGGCTCCACAAATACCCTTTATGAGTCCCAAATCTTCAGGATGATAAATACAGTTAGTTATCAGCAAAGTTGGCAGGAACACAATCAGGGAAACCCAGCATAAGAGGCACAAGGCCTTCCCAGAAGTCTGTGGTGAAATAAGCGAGGCCATCTTGTTCAGAGTCTTGACCACCTCCTCTGTGCTTTATCTTTGTCTTTGCCTTGCTTCTTACGGTCCTGGTTGACCTTCTTTACATGACTTGCATGAATCCAGGCCTGTTGTCCCTCTACCAGAATAGCTGTGCGGGTAACTGCGATCACTGTGGTTGGAGGTCCGAAGGGATACTCCTGTTTCTTGGTGAGTTTCAATTGCTGGACCACCACGGTGTCACCCACCTGGAAAGGGTGTGTAGGTTCCTGTGAAGAAGAAGGAGAGGTGCGAGCAACGTTCCTTTCAACTTGATCCAAAGTTTCAATACATTTTTTTACATATTCTTCCTGAATAAGATCTAGGTCCCCTCTTTCTAACATAAGTGGCTGTCTGGCTCATGGGGTGGGGAATGGCCTACCCATGAAGACTTTTTAGAGGGTGTCATTCTTACCTTGGCTAGTACAGCTGGTAGGACCGTCTTCCAATTTGCATACGTACCTCCAGTGGCCTTCCTGATCTTATCTTTGATGGTTCTGTTCATCCTTTCTACTATACCTGAACTCTGGGGGTGGTAAGGAATATGAAACTTCCATTCTGTTTTCAGTGTTTTTACCAGGTCTTGACAAACTTTGGCCACAAATGCAGGACCATTGTCAGAGTTGATCTGTAATGGGCAACCCCACCTTGGAATAATTTTTTGTATCAGAATCCTTACTACTGTTTGTGCATCTTCCTTTGTAGTTACAAACACTTCTATCCATCTTGAGAACATGTCCACTATTACGAACAAATATTCCTGTCTTTTACCTAGTTTGGGCATGTGTGTAAAATCTATCTGCAGATGAGTGAATGGTGTAGATGTTCATGTTTTGCTTTGTGAGGGTTCCTAGGGTTATTCTGAATGCATGTGATGCATCTGGAAACATATGCCTTAACGAGAGAGGGAAGACCTGGAATGTAAAAATCCTTATCCAAAAGTTCACATGTGACTTTCCACCCTCTGTGACCTATCCCATGGTATTGTGAAATAAAAATGGGTGCGCTGGTTACAGGGATACATGGTCTCCCCTCTTGGCAGACAAGGTCAGTTTCTGGGCTTGCCTGCACACCTATTGAGTTCCATTGCTGGATGTCTTGGTCTGTGGCATATGCTTGGAGATCACGTAATGTTTGATCCAAAAGAGGAATTTCTGGTGAGAGTAATGGCCTTTGTATGTTTGCAGGCTGTGTGGATGCTGCTTCTCTTGCTGCTTTGTCAGCTAAGGCGTTGCCTTTGCCTATGTCATCCTGTTGCCCTGTATGTGCCCTACAGTGTAATATAGCTATGGACCTTGGCAATTGTATAGCTTATAGCAGACTTGTGACAAGCGTGGAATGTGAGATGGATTTACCATCTGCTGCTATGTAGCCCCGCCTTTTCCATATAACTCCAAAATCGCGTGCAACGCCGTAAGCGTACTTGGAGTCTGTGTAAATGTTTACATCCTGCCCTTTAAAAAGCTGACAAGCCTCTGGGCTGACATGTGTTGGGTATGGATATTCTTTAGTAGAATGGATACATTGTGAGTGGTGTGTAGTGTGGTGACATATCCTAGAGTGAATGATGTAGCCATTTCCACCACCATCGCACAGGATGCCAGAGCTCTGAAACATCCCGGCATGCCCTGTACTGGCATCGGCACAACTTTTGAAAAAAATGCAATAGGGCGGAGTTTGCCCCCATGCTCCTGTGCCAGGACCCCCGCCAAAGTTTTACAGTTGTCCCTTGCAAACAAGTGAAACATTTTCCCATATTCAGGTAGTCCAAGTCCAGGAGCTGTGACCATTGCAGTTTTAAGATACACAAAAGCATTGTACATTTCATCATTCCATTTCACACAATCTGGCATGTCAGTACCTGTGGCTTGCCTCAGGAGATTATCATAGTAGGAACAATCAGGTATCCATTGGCGGCAGTAACCAATCATACCAAGAAAGGATAGCATGTCCTTCTTAGTAAGTGGGCGGGGCAGACCCACGAGAGCCGCAGCTCTCTTGTGACTGATTTTCCTTTCTCCTTTGGATAGTACAAAACCAAGGTATTCAACAGTTTCCTGACACCATTGTAGCTTTTTCTTAGAAACCTTGTGACCATTGTCTGCTAACCAATGTAACAGATCTAAACCATCATTTTTACATGCTTTCTGGCTTGGACTACACAACAACAAATCATCAACATATTGAAGTAGGACGGAACCATGGCGGGGTGTCCAGGACCGCAGGGTTGCTTGGAGGGCCACTGTGTATACTACAGGGGAGTCTACATAGACCTGTGGCATTCTACACCACGTCATTTGCCGATTTCTGAAATTAAATGCAAAGATAGGCTGTGTCTCTTCGTCAACAGAAACTGAAAAAAATGCATTACAAATGTCAATGACCAAAAAATACTCTGCATCGGATGGTATGGAGGTTAGGAGTGATGGCACGTCAGGCACTATGGGAGCGATGGGTATCACTAGGTTGTTTATAGCTCTGAGGTCTTGTACAAACCTGTAAGAGCCATCCGGCTTCTTTACTGGGTTAATGGGGGTGTTGTAGGGTGACAGTGCCTCTTTAAGAATTCCTTGCTGCAAGAACCTTTCTACAGGAAAGAGCAACTCCTTCCTCTTTTTCTTTTGAAATGGGGTATTGTTTGTGATAAACCGGCTGTGCCCATGATTTTAAAGCTGCCATGTATGGGGTACAAGAAATAAGACCTACATCCAAGGAGCTTTTAGACCATACCGAATCATCTGGTGGAGGGAGATCACTATCCTCAGTGTAATATATTGGTATTACCTTGGAGTGTACAAAGACCCCTCCTTCAGTGGTCATTTTAAGTGTTATACCCAATTTTCCCATCAAATCTCTTCCCAAGAGATTCACAGGACATTTTGGTATAATCCTGAAACAATGATGCAAGACTGTTGCACCTTCCCTTTCAACATCACTTACTGGTAAAGGCAGTGTTTTATATGTTTTGGTAAGTATCCCATTAATTCCCATTAATTGAAGGTTCAGCAATTTTGGTCTCACCTCTGTAGTAGTCCTCACTGAGGGTACTCCGAGTCGCCCCTGAATTGGTTAAAAACGGAACAGGCCTATATTTAACATATAGGGTCACAATTGGTTGCTCATTGTAAGAGTGTGAGATCAAGGGAAATGCTGGGATACTACCTTCTGGGCAGCTTCATTTCAGTTGTTGTTGATTCCACTGTATAGGGAATCGGGACCCTGTTGTTTTGAGGCAACTTGATTCTGTTGGCTAGATTGGGGTCCCTGTGTATGCATTTGATCTTGATCTTGAGTATTGGGGTTATTCCATTCATAAGGACATTGATTTCTCCAGTGCCCCTCCTGTCCACAGTTAATACAACACAGTGGTCTGTAAAAACCATGCCCTCTCCCTCTTTTTCTTCCTCTTCCTCTGCCTCTGTTTCCACTATTTCCACTGTCCCATTGTCCACTATTATCTTGGGGAGGCTGGATTTGCACTCCACCCTGATAATAGGTACTGAGTGCTTTCTCTTTTATTACATCGAAACACCCTGCTGCTTCGTTCTGTATTAAAATTTCATGAAATTGGTCAATCGTCTGTGTGGTCCATTCCGATATCATCTGTTTGACCACCAAGGCGAACTGCGGTTTTAGATTATTCATATAAGTTTGAGTAAACAAAGCTCCCACATCAGTAGTTATAGCTAATCCAGCTTCTGTTGTCCAATTTTCATGAAACCTTTTCCAGAACCCAACTACAGTCTCTCCTGACTTTTGTTTGGATGCTATGGCAGTAAGGAGGGAACTTTTATTTTTAAATACTCTCATCATTTCAGTCTCTAATTCCGTCCACATGGTGTCCCTACCTGGTACTGTGTTTAACCCATATGTTTCCGCGTTTCTAGTGTCAATAGTGTTTATACTTGGAACATTTGCCCAGCTCCAGGAACTGGTGTGTCCTATAATGCCATCAATGATAAGACACATGCCTTCCTGTGTGTAATTTCTACCCTTACAGGCCTTTTTTAAGTAAGTTAAAGTGCCTCCTGCAGAGGCGGTGCATTTGGGGCAATGTTTTACTATCCTGTCAATGTCCTCAATGTCTATTACCTTTTTCACATTTAATTTCCAATGGTCATGAAAGGCGCTTGAAGATTAGTGTTACTATATACAGTTCCTCTTTTTGTTTTAGGGGGACTGAATGTTTTATCCCTATCTGCGTCTTACTGTTCTTCCTCCTGCTCTTGGCCAGGTGGTGAAACTATCCCTCCTGTAGCTCCCTGATCTACTTCTGGTTCAGCTACCTCGACTTGGGCTCTCTCTTCTTGCCTCTGTGGGTGCTGACTATCTTGTTGCGGAGCGGGAAAGATCTGCTGTTGTGGTTGTGGAGCGGGAGGGACCTGCCGTTGTCTGGTTGCATAATGTTCAGCCAGAAGATCAATATCTTCCTTTGTTAAACTCGGATAGACATGTACATATGCGGGTGGAGGATGACTGACTATTGGCAGGGGTGGGGCTGTTGGGTCAGGGACAACTCTCCTTTTTATCAGCTTCTTCTCTATGTTTCTGGTCATAATCTTCCTTACTTAAAGCGGAAGTAAACCCATCGATTTAACAGTCTAAAAAAAAAAGGCATGCCGTGAATGCTAACTGCACATTGGCTGTGCGCTCAACCAAACAGTCAAACCACCCAATGGCTGGTGTCATAACGGATCACATGTGCAGCACTGTGGCAGTTGAAGATTAAACAGAGGCAAAGATGGCAGCTTCCTTGGCTGAAAACGATAGGGGGGTTTACTTCCACTTTAAACATTTGGTGGGCTTTTTCTGTTTCTTATTGTCCCTCTGAAACCAACATGGGGCGTTTTTTTTTACCAGTTCTCCCCTCCCTTTTCCATATAATCCATATCCCATTGAGGATCCCCGGGGTACCAAGGGAAAGTTCTCCTATCTCCTAAACACAATCCTTTTATCATGTCCATGTGAAAATCGTCGTTACTACCATTCCGGGAAAAGGGGTCATACACTGTGTATGGTTTCGGTCCATCCCGCTAAATTTGAAACCCATGGGACTATAAATTCATAATTAGTACCACAAATTCTGTCTATAAAATCTTTACACGTTTTTCCTGGGTTGGGGAGAGGGGGAGGATCTTCTTTACCTTGTTTCTGACCCATATTGACAGTGCGAGCCAACTGTTAACTTATAACTTCTAGGCGATAGAAAGAAAAAGCAAAAGATTTTGGGGTCACCGGAGTCTATTTCCTCATTAATTTATCTATATATGTGTATGCAGTACTGCTTATCTTTGTGGATTTCCCAAAAACCCTCCAATATTAATCTCTGGCGTGGTTCTTATCCCCTACTAATTTATGGGTCTAAAAGCTTTAATCAGAGCTGGGGCAAGGAATATTTCTTCAATAAAGACAAAGTACACTTACCCTCAGATAATTAGCTTTTTTTCCCGGACAGCCCCCAGTTGAAGGGAAATTTCCGGCTTATACGACCACCCAGCTAGGTTCAGGTAATGCAGGAAGACTTCCGTAGACCCCCCAGGCCTAGAGATATCAATAATGTGACACAGGAGACGTTGCTAGTGTTCACTTAGATATCTGCTTTACTCACTCTGAAAAAAAAGGTATTTATGCACGTCTAAAAAAACGGGGAGGAGTTTATGAAGCTTTACACATGTACAGAAGAAATAGCTTTAGTCAATATTTTACTTGTTAGCTGGTACCATAAGACAAAATTCACATCTTTTTTTACTACAAGAGTATATGTATTCTTGAACAGATGTTCTTATCTTATCTAAAACAAATGCAAGCCTAAGCTAGGTCAAAGTCCACAGACTATATATACATGTAAAAATAACCATGAGAAAATTTCTATAGATAACAGCTTAAACATGTGTGGGTTTCAACTTAAGCTCATATGTGAGAATTTCAATTTTACTCTTAAAGCATAAAATTGCATCTTGAACAAAATGGAGTCTATCATGCTATCATTCTTTACAGTCCTATCACCGAACAGGCCTGGAGATATACTCATTACAAACAATAACACAGATAGAGTGCTGTAGTTTGGTCAGAGTAAGTCTGATAAGCTTTTATTTCTCTCACACTTATATAGGGAAGATTGGTCATACAACGTTATACAACCCCCCCCCCCCCATGTGCGTCATGGGACCTTTCAGAGTTCCAGACATACAATTCATAACAATACCTATACTACATAACAAACTTGGAGACACACTGTTTTAAAGACAGTGTAATCAGTATCTACTTCTAAGAAGTCACAGAACAAACTGATAAAGAGAAACAGCTTCATGGGAATCTGTGTGGGCGAATACCTAATATTTAAACAAGCAATATTTGACTACATGCATACTGACAAAATGGATACTAATCCTAAAATGGAGTCACAGTGGCTCTAGGGAATGAAAACATATTCCTTCAATCCCCTCTTAAAACATTAATTTATATGTTTTCTCTAATTTTGCATAATGTCAACGAAACAGGGAGAGGCAAAATACCTTACATGTCTAATCTGGGGTTAAGCCCCCTTTAAATGTTTCTATTGGGCCTTCCCTCAGTGGATTGCTGGTTTGTGGTCATTGTAATATTGTCCTGTGTATGTGTGTTCCCAAACATACTTTTAATTGCACCCAAATCTTCCGAGTGGTAGATACAGTTTGTTATGACCCAGACAGGGACAAAAATAATGACTATGGTTGTCAAGAGCAACATCCAGAGTTTGCCAGAGTCCTTGGCTATGAGCACAGTCATTTTGAAGATTCAGAGTCTAAAACACCTGCTTCACCTCTTCGAGGGCTGATGTCACCTGCTGCACCTCCTTTTTCCTTGTCTTTTATCTCTGGGTCAGCTTGCGTTCTAGCAGCTTGCTTCGCATCTCCTTGTGTAAGGGTGTTACACGGCTGGCATGGAGGTCAGCTCGCGTTCTAGCAGCTTGCTTCGCATCTCCTTGTGTAAGGGTGTTACACGGCTGGCATGGATCCAGGCTTGTTGGTTTTCCACCAGGACTGTAGTACTCGTCACGGCCACCACCTTGGTTTCTGGTCCGACCGGGTATCCTCCTTTTCTGGTATGTGCCAACTGTTTCACCACGACCAAGTCACCAGGCTTGAAGGGATGTGTAGGCAGATCCTGTGGAGAAAGAGGAGAGGTGCGAGTAACATTTCTTTCAACTTGATCTAAAGTTTTAATCAGTTTTTGGACATACGCTTCCCCAACCTGGTCTAAATCTCCTGTTTCCAAAACTAAAGTTGTTCTAGCCCAGGGTGTAGGAAAAGGCCTACCCATTAAGACTTCAAACGGGGAATATCCGAAGTTGTGCTAGGGGTCATCCTGATTTCTGCTAGCACTATGGGCAGAATTTTATCCCATTTGTGGAAAGTACCTCCTGTGGCTTTCCTAAGCTTGTCCTTAATGGTCCTATTTATCCTTTCTACTATTCATGAACTCTGTCGGTGATGTGAAACTTCCATTGTATTTTTAATGCTTTTATCTGTAGTGGGCATCCCCATCTAGGAATCACTTCCTCTGAGTATGCGGGCCACTGTTTGGGTGTCTTCTCTTGTGGTTCTGAATAAGATATTCCTGTTTGGTGCCTTTCTCGGGCATGTGAGTAAAATCAATCTGTAGATGTGTGAAGGGGGTGGTAGGATATGGAAGATGTTCATGTTTTGCCTTGTGGGGGATATTTGGATTGTTTCTAATGCATGTAATGCAGCAGGCTGCATAGTCTCTTACTGATTTGGGCAAACCTGAAATGAAAAAGTCCTTCAGTAATACCTCACATGTGGTTTTCCACCCTCTGTGGCTAACTCCATGGTATTGAGCTATGGACAATGGTGCACTTGCTGCAGGGATGCATGTCTTCCCCTCTTTGAGGATAAGTCCACCTGTGAACTTTTCCTACCTGTCCTCTTCCCATCCTCGGACTCTGGTTCCCTAACCCACCCTTTCAAATCTTGTTCAGTGGCATGTTTCTGGAGTTTTATCAATGTGTGGTCCAGGAGAATGATTTCTTGTGTTAACATTGGTATGGCAATTTGCGCTTCTTGTGTAGGGGCTTTGGTTTAGCCACTTTGTCAGCGGGAGCATTTCCTCTCGCTATTTCAGTGGTGTCATTAGTTTGTGCCCTGCAGTGGATGATGGCTATTTTGTTGGGTAACTGTATGGCCTGCAATAGATTTTTTACCAACGCTTATTGTGAGATCCCCTTGCCATCAGCTCCTACAAATCCCCTTCTTGACCATATGACCCCGAGGTCATGTACGACCCCAAAACCATATTTGGAATCTGGAAAGATATTAAAATCTTGGCCTTCAAAAAGTTGACAAGCTCTTGTCAAGGCTATTAATTCTGCTGCCTGGGCTGATTGGTAAGGTATTGATTGGACCTCAATCACTATGTCTGGCAACTGGACTACTGCATATCCTGCATGATATGTGTTGTCATTTAGTCTTGAACAGGAACCATCTACAAAAACCTTTTGTACCCTCTCTATCGGTTTTGATTCTAAATCTGACCTAGGGGAAGTATCCTCCTGACCAATCTGCATACAGTTATGTTCATCCACTACCTCATCTTCCCCACCTTTAAGACCTAGCAGGGCATTCAAAATTGGAGCTGGGCCAGCTGTTGGGGCAGCATACTTGATAATTAGATCACTATTGGATAGTAGGATTACCACTCAACCTTTGTGAAGACATGTGTCATCCTTTTAAGTAAGAGGGTCACATTATGTGTAGTGTACAAAGTGGTTGGTCTATTGAGTGCAAGTGATGTGGCCATTTCTGCAACCATCGCACAGGATGCTAATTAGCCCCTTGCAGGAGGAGGGGCTAATGCTCGGAGGCATGCAGGCATGCCTTGAATCTGAACTGGAACCATCTTTGAGAAAAAAAACTATAGGGCGGCGCTTGCCACTATCTTCCTGGTCGAGGACACCTGCCATGGTTTTCCCTTACATATACATGAAACATTTTTCCATAATCTTGGAGACCAAGCGCTGGAGCTACAATCATAGCATTTTTCAAGTACAAGAATGCATTTAACATATCTGGTGACCATGATAAAATATCTGACATTTCAGAACCTGTGGCTTGTCTCAGAATGTTGTCATAGAAGGAACAATCAGGGATCCATTGGCGGCAGTAACCAATGACCCCCAAGAAGGTTAGCATGACCTTCTTGGTCTGTGGGCTGGCTAGACCCACGAGCACTGTGGCTCTTTTGTGACTGATTTTCCTTTCCCCCTTTGAGAGTACAAAACCAAGGTAATCAACACTTTCCTGACACCATTGTAACTTTTCCTTTGACATCTTGTGTCCACATTCATAGAGATATTGCAGAAGACTTACTGAGTCACAGACACTGGCCTCCTTTTAAGGACTGCATATGAGGATGTCACCCAAATATTGCAGCAGGGATGAATCAAATTCAGGTGTCCACCCCTTGAGGGTGGTTTGCAAACTGATGGAAAACACTACTGATGAATCCACAAAGCCCTGAGGCATTTTAAACCAGGTTAAGGTCTGATTTAAAAAGTGAAATGCAAAGATGGGTTGTGTCTCCTCGTCTACTGGGACGCTAAAGATTTATTCGACAAATCAATCACTGTGAAGTGTGTAGCATCGGATGGTATGGCTGTCAGTAAAGATGGCACATCAGGTACAGTTGGTGCAATAGGGATGACTAGACTGTTGATGGCTTTAAGGTCTTGCACAAACCTGTAAGATCCATCTGATTTCTTTACTGGATTAATAGGTGTGCAATAGTGTGAAATAATGGGCTTTATAATTCCCTTGGACAAAAATTGTGCAATAATTGGTCACATCCTTTCTGTCTTTTCTTTTGATAAAGGGTATTGTTTCCCTACCATTTACACAAAGAAGGGATGTCCTGGCAATCAAATGAAGCCTTTTCTGCTAAGAAAATACAATTTTCGGGGCAGAGGATGTCCTTGGTTGTTCCCTGTAGTGGAGAGAAATCAAAGGAAAAGCTGGTTCCCCACCTTCCTGGCAACTTCATTGTGGGACCTGAGTCCCCCAGTCAACCTGAAACCTCGGAGGTCTTTCCGTGGAACCTGGCATCTGTTTGGGTTCAAATTTGGAACCCCCACTTGCCCATGGCTGCCTCACCTCGTGAGGGTAGTCCCTTTTCCAATGATTAGGGTCCCCACAATTAAAACATCCCACCTGTTGTGGCTGTGTATTCTTATTAGGATATGGTGATCTTGAATAAGGTCCTCGACCCCTAAATCTGCCTCTTCCTCTACCCCTCTGGTACATGTCTGTTTGGAAGTGGGTACTTATTGGTTTCTCTCTGGGTACCTCAAACCTGCTGCATCTTTCTGGCCAATCTGAAATTTGTTGTTTGACCATTAATTGTTGCTGTGGTTTTAAGTTGTTAATGAAAGCCTTTTTAAATGCATCATGTGTTTTTTCTGGCCAATCTGAACTAAAACGGGTCCAGAACTTGAGTACTGATTCCCCTGGTTTGTGTCTGCAGGCTACTGTAGTGGGCATTGAGGATTTATTTTTAAATGCTCTACTAAGTTCCTTTTCTATTTCCTCACACATTATGTTCCTCCAACCTTCTTTGTTTAAGGGATAATCAGCTGGTGTATTAAAAGCAATAGGGTTTAGTATTAATACTGGGGACCTGTGCCCAATCCCATTGGGATGTAGTCCCCACTATACCATCTATGATAAATCTCATGTCCTCTTGGGTGAAATTCCTGCCTCTACAAGCATTTTTTAGGTAACTCAATGTACCCCCAGTGGCTGTAGTGGGCTTGGGATAATTTTTGACTATATCATTCATCTTATGTATTTCCCACCTTGATTACTAGTGTGTCTCCTATAGTTAAGAAGGGATACTGTTGTGCTGCTGGGATGGTGAGTGTTCCGCTTCTTAATGTTTCTACTATTGGACTGATGGGACGGAAGGATTCTGGTAAAAAAACCTGATAGAGGAAGAGGGGATTGCTACCACTAGCTTCCCCTTGTCTCCCCTTTACACCCCCCATTTCTGAATATATGGGAGGAGGGATAGGTGCAAGGGAGCGGGGGAAAAGGAGGGATAGGTGCAAGGCATGGAGCTGTAGGAGGACACATCCGTCTCCTTTGCTCCATGGCATGCAGTCCCGGTGCCTCTTTGTTTCTGGGATTAAGGTAGTTCCTTCTCACCTTTTTATCTGACCTATCATACCAATAGGGCGCATAAGTCAACCAACCCCCCCCCCCTTTTTTCATATAATCTATGTCCCAGGTGGGATCACCTGAGAAATATGGAAAGGCTTTCTTGTCTCCCAGACATAAGCCCTTTACCATATCCGTATGGAAGGTATCGTTCTGCCCTTCCCTGGGGAAGGGGTCACAACTACCCATGGCTCTGGTCTAACCGGCCAAATTGTCTACCCATGGATTAATGTACATAATCTGTCCCACAGACTCAGGCAACATAACATTTGCATGTCTCTCCCGGTTTGGGGGGTGGAATTGGTTTAGATATCATGGAACCCATTATTCTTTTTATTTTTTTTTCAAAAAATAATAATAATTTTTTTTATTCTTGGCAAAATGCCAAAAAACACTCCCTTTGGCCAGAGGTTCCCCTGATCATAAACAAGCTTTGTACGTTATTACTTTTCTTATTTTTATAACCAAACTATTTTTATCTATATTTCAACTTTCTTGGCAAAGTGCCAACAGGTTTAAACAGTACTTTCAATTGCTGTAGTACTAATGCCGCAAACAATTCCCCACTATCTATTACGGTTGGTGAGATATTAGCATTTGAAAAAAAAAAGCCAAAATATCCAAATTTTTCACCTGACTTCCTTGCGCAGGAGATGTCAGTAGCAAAAGGAATTTTTCAAATAGCATGTTTTGATCAAAAGTTAGCCTCACCAATTTATGTATTACCTTAAGAAAGTGTTATTAACGCTCTACCCATATTTTAATTGGTAAAAACGTCCCTAATGTCACAATACTTCAAAGACCTGGGACAGACTTGATAAGTCTCCCTTGCTCTTCAAATATTACTCCCTTCACTGTCAACCCTTCTTGAAATACAAATTTGTTATGCAAATTAAACCTTAAAACTTGAACCCATGATTTGCCTTCTCCAAATAAGGGTCCCTTTCCTAGTTTAAGATGATAACCTCCCGGGACACTGGTTACAAGATATGTCCGAGGACCAGTATAACAGAATAACAAACCAGTAATACAATCAGGACACTTTTGCGACATTTTGTTAGTACATAACAGAAATTCACCTGGATACTCACCTGGATACTCACCTGGATACTCACCTGGATACTCACCTGGATACTCACCTGGATACTCACCTGGATACTCACCTGGATACTCACCTGGATACTCACCTGGATACTCAACAATCCAGGGTTCCTTATAAACTCTAGAATTCTTATTCAACTCTATACAGATAAATAATACAGCAGAAGCTAAACACCAATAAGCCCTAAAGCAATCATTTTGGTATAAGACTTAGTTCTGTCAGACCACCCAATATTTTATTTCTCTTTCTCTTTTGGATTCTCTTTCCTGCTCTGCATCCCCTCTTCTTTCTGGACTTCTTCTCTGTCTCTTCTTAAGGTCTTCTTCTTGGTAAATGATGAGTTTCCTGGGGTTTCCTCTTTGGCGAACGGTGGGTACCTTCTCGGTGTAAAGAGTTCTTCCATCACACCCCATCAAATCAGAGTCCCCCTTCATACAAGAGTCATCCTCCATTGCATCAGAATCAGACCCCATCACATTAGAGTCTCCCTTCACAATATAGTCTTTATTACCCCCTACACAAATATTCACCTCAGTTGTGGCATCATTTGAATGCAGGAGGTGGAACAGTGGATAGGGAAAGGCACTATGCAGCCATGCTGCATCACTGAGTCTTTGCAGTGCTCCCCGGGCCCTTCACTTCCTGATATCAATATCACTGGTTCTGGTGGGTCATGACATATATCTGAAGGAGGCACAGCCTACTCCAGCACCACTCCTGATTTGGCCCCAATTTATGATTGCACAGAAATATTTGGCCTGAGCATTAATGATTACTTGTTTTGAAAGGGTTAAAATTACATGGTAGTGTGTCAGGAAAAAAAACAAGCATATCTCTTTTTGTAGTCTACTGCTTTCCCTTTTTTTTCCACTCTGTTGGTCACTGAGAACATCAATTCCACTTTGTTGCTAATAGAAAGGCGAGGTAAGCCTAAAAGGGTGGACTACACAGTTACCATAGGAGTAATGTTTACCTAATTTTTGGATATTTCCATTATAGCATTTATAGTATTTGGAGCACAACCAGCTGCCTGCAAGTTTGTGTAAGATGGTGTTAGGCCCTGATTGGACCAAATTCATAATAATTCTGCATTCTTGTGCAGATCTATTTTTTTGTGGAAGGTAAGGGAAGCAATAGAGTAAACTAGTTATTATTAAAGTTTCACTTTATTGATAATAACAAATCATTAACAACTGCTTAACATAATGAAACACTTTCAGAACCTTTGTTAATATTAGATTTATATTTTTAAGCTAAATATAAAGCCAGTGAAAATAAAACTCATTTTGTTGCCCTTTTTCTCTCTGCATTTCATATAAAGCCAAGAAGACCTGCGGTTGCTTTACAGAGAACTTTTTTTACTCTGTATCTAGCTGTAGAAAGGACAATGTAATTAATAACAGATGGCATGGGATGACCATGTCCTTGAAAAAAATTCTTATTGGCACCTCCTGCTAATTGTATCACATATAACATAACTAAAAGCATAATAAATCTGAACTGGGAGACATTTTATGCAAGAGCACTTCTCGTTTTCCAGACGGTAAATTGTTCAGCTCTTGAAATATCTACAACCTTTTGACACCCAACTTGCATTAGCTTAATTGCTTCTGCTTTCTTTCTGTTCAGCCTCCTCCAGACTCTCTCTCAAAACAGGTTTTTACAACTAACAGTATTTTTGTTAGTCTGTTTCCTTGATGTTATAGTATCTATATTTGATAGCATGAATGCAATGTTTTAAGGGCCTGATCTTGGGACTTCAATAAAAAATTAACATTTGAAAAGAACTTTCAAATGCTTTCCTTGCCAAGAACAAGAAAATGAATGAGTAACCGCTGTAAGGAATATAATAAACCTTTGAGATCTCATTAAATCTTGCAATCCAGATGCAACTAGGTCTTTCCAGGTGTCGTTAGAAGTATAAAGTCAGTCATAATAACAAGAATTTGTGAACAAGGATAATGAATTTTGTAATCTTTTCATAGTCCAAACTTCTAATTTGATAGATGTTTTGCTATTATCAATATTAATTATTAGATCCTATCATAAAGTTGCAGGCTTTACATATTAATTGCATGGTATTATATGTCCAAATATTTTTTTTCATTCATACTGCAAGGACAGACAATTATTAAACTTGCATGTAGGAAATATTGATACACAAAATCAGCACTTTCAGTGAAAGAACAGTTGACTATCTATAAACACAAATTCAAATAATCAATACCTAGATATGTGAAACTTTTACTGTATAAAGGTTAATATATACTTTTTTTAAGTTTTTTTATTTTTTTTCTCTAAAATTTTTCAATTAAAAACATTTTTTCACTTATTTAATCAGGAAAATAAAGACTACATCTTTATTAGTTATGTTTACAGCCAGCAGGTGAAGCTAGCATTTTTACCTGTCTTTTTTTAGCTGTCTACTGAACAAAGGTAACAAAGCTGCATCACTCAACATTAAATTTACACATATTGTACAAATTAATTCAGTAGTAGCAATGGCTCATCCACTTCAATTCCCCACTGAGTGTTTAGATGGGGCAATATACGATAGAGAAACATTAAAGGCAAGTATCTTTTTTTTAACTTTCTTTTCAGAAATCCCTTAGTACTCTGAAATTCCTGT
>CM053026.1:338048599-338069911 GCA_028564925.1 Lithobates sylvaticus | reverse complement strand
GTGTCCAATAAAAAGTTGTTCCACAAACACCACGTATGCTCGGAAGCACAAAAATAAACCAGAAGGACACAGGGGTCACACTTATTTGACATCATTTAAATACGTAGCTACGCACAGCGGAAGATTTTTCCAGAATCGTATGACAAAAATCTTACACACATTTTGCACTGTTGTATTCGATCTTAGTTGTATGCAACAAAATGCGAACGATCTATCGTGCGATAATCGAAACGTGTGTCGGGACATTAGGTGATCCCACCTGGGACATAGATTATATGAAAAAAGGGGGGGAGAATTGGTTGACTTATGCGCCCTATTGGTATGATAGGTCAGATAAAAAGGTGAGAAGGAACCACCCTGATCCCAGAAACAAAGAGGCACCGGGACTGCATGCCATGGAGCAAAGGAGATGGATGTGTCCTCCTACAGCTCCATGCCTTGCACCTATCCCTCCTTTTCCCCCGCTCCCCATCCCTCCTCCCATATAGTCAGAAAAGGGGGGTATAAAGGGGAGATAGGGGGAAGCTAGTGGTAGCAATTCCCTTTTCCTCTATTGGGTTTTTTACCATAATCCTTCCATCCCATCAGTCCAATAGTAAAAACATTAAGAAGCCGAACACTTACCATCCCAGCAGCACAACAGTTTCCCTTCTTAAACTGTAGGAGACACACTAGTAATCAAGGTATTGGAATTACATGAGATGAATGATATAGTCAAAAATTGTCCCAAGCCCACTACAGCCCCTGGGGGTACATTGAGTTACCTAACAAAAGCTTGTAGGGGCAGGAATTTCACCCAAGAGGACATGAGATTAATCATAGATGGTATAGTGGGGACTACATCCCAATGGGATTGGAAACAGGTCCCCAGTATTAATATCCCTATTGCTCTTAATACACCAGCTACTGATTATCCCTTAAACAAAGAAGGTGGTGGGAGGAAGATAATGTGGGAGGAAATAAAAAAGGAAAAAGGAAATAAAAAAAAAAAGAACTTAGTAGAGTATTTAAAAATAAATCCTCACTGCCCACTGCAGTAGCCTGCAGACATAAACCAGGGGAATCAGTACTCGGGTTCTGGACCCGTTTCAGTTCAGTCTGGACTCATGACGCAGGTTTAAAATTAACCCATGATTGGCATACACTAATGATACAGACTTTCATTAACAACTTAAAACCATAACTTAAAAAAGCTTTAACAGGAAAAGATGCAGCTGGGTGTTTCGAGGTGCCCAGAGTACCCACTTCCAAACAGACATGTTCCAAAGGGGTAGGGGTAGAGAAAGAGGCAGATTTAGGGGTTGAGGACCTTATTCAAGATCACCATATCCTAATAAGAATACACAGCCACAACAGGTGGGATGTTTCAATTGTGAGGACCCTAATCATTGGAAAAGGGACTGCCCTCACGAGGTGAGGCAGCCACGATCAAGTGGGGGTTCCAAATTTGAACCCAAACAGATACCAGGTTCCACGGAAAGACCTCCGAGATTTCAGGTTAACTGGGGGACTCAGGTCCACAATGAAGTTGCCCGGAAGGCGGGGAACCAGCTTTTCCTTTGATTTCTCTCCACTACAGGGAACAACCCATGACATCCCTTCTAGTGGAAATGGTAAGGAAACAATACCCTTTATCAAAGGAAAAGACAGAAGGGATGCAACCAATTATTGACAAATTTTTGTCCAAGGGAATTATAAAGCCCATTATTTCACACTATTGCACACCTATTAATCCAGTAAAGAAATCAGATCAGATGGATCTTACAGGTTTGTGCAAGACCTTAGAGCCATCAACAGTCTAGTCATCCCTATTGCATCAACTGTACCTGATGTGCC
Organism: Lithobates sylvaticus; assembly: GCA_028564925.1. Classification (NCBI taxonomy): domain Eukaryota; kingdom Metazoa; phylum Chordata; class Amphibia; order Anura; family Ranidae; genus Lithobates; species Lithobates sylvaticus. Next base: position 338,068,075 of record CM053026.1, on the reverse strand, counting down.
ATCTTTACTGACAGCCATACCATCCGATGCTACACACTTCACAGTGATTGATTTGTCGAATTAATTTTTTAGCATCCCAGTAGACGAGGAGACACAACCCATCTTTGCATTTCAATTTTTAGACCAGACCTTAACCTGGTGTAGAATGCCTCAGGGCTTTGTGGTTTCACCAGTAGTGGTTTCCATCATTTTGCAAACCACCCTCAAGGGGTGGACACCTGAATTTTTTTTTCTTTTTTAATTTAAATCTTTATTTATTTTCTCATTTCCACAGTTGTTTAACATTGAAAAAAAAAAAAAACATACAAAAACAATCTCTTATTACCAATTAAAAGCAATTTACATAGACACAAGATCATATTATACCTGGAGATTGCTTCTTATAATTGGTTTCCTACCGCCTGTCTTTTCTATATTCATCCAGTTTTCCTTTGGTATTACTCTTTATTACTTCCCCCTGTCCCTTCCCCATCTTGGTACTTAAATGTATATGTATCCGCATGCACCTGTTCACCTATTTTATTAAAACAAATTTTCCCCTAGGGTTAGCGGGTGTTTTCAATGGTCTATACTCCTTATCCTTCCTCTTCTAAGTAACTGGCATTTCTCTTTCTCATTATCTACCCCGTCTGGTTGCAACTTCTTGGTTATTACCCACCTATCCAGAGAGGCCCAGTTTGGTCATCCATAGGGCCCACATCCTATTAAATTCATTAAGATTACCTCTTTTTAAATATACTATCCTTTCCCGGCATAAGGTCTCATTTATTGCCTTAATACAATTATTTACTGTAGGAGGTTCCTTTGATTGCCAATTCATCGCAATCAATTTCCTGGCCTGAAACAGGCCTCTTAGGATTGCTACTGTGGTGCTTTTCCTCTCTCCCCTTTCCCTTCTATATCCCAGTACACACACCGTAGCTTCATTTTCTAATTTGATCGCAAATATATCTCTCATGATGTTGGTCACTCCCTCCCAATACCGGAACAGTTTAGGGCATTTCCACATCATGCGCAGGAGGTCCCCCACCTCCTGACATCTGGGACCTTTGTCATCCGGTCTCCTACCAAACTTAAATAATCGTTTGGGTGTGTAATAAGCCCTATTCACCAACATCAGGTGAGATATCCTCTGCGGAGGGGAAACTGATACTGCCGGAGCCATCTCTAATATTCTTCTCCACTTATCATTTGTTATTACTCCTATGTCGTCTTCCCATTTTAATTTTATGTTTTGAAGATTTCCTCCTGAATTCATTTTATGGGTTTTTTGCCCATATATCTCTGAAATAAATCCCTTGGTAGAGCCTAAGTGCAGTATCCTCTGCCATAAAGGGATCTCATTCCATACCAGTGGCTGACCCAGAAATTGGGCATCTAGGGCATGTCTCATTTGCAAGTAGAAATAAAACGTACCCTGTGGTATGTTAAACTCATTTTTCAGCTCACTAAATTTTTTAAGGATGTTGCCTTTATATAATTGCCTCCATCTTTTATATGTTCCTGGTGTTCCCACTCTGTTTTTTCCCAACTGAAGGACTTCTTGTAGATTATTGTTATCCCATAGGGGAGTGTAATCGGACATCCCACTATAGCACATTTGTTTTTTAATTGTTATCCAGAGTTTAACTATCATTTTTATTGTGGGGTATTTATCACGAAAGGAATCCACCTCTAAGGCTTCTATTATTGTGCTATGTCTGGCCTCCATCAACATTAATTTTCCATTTGGGGTACCCCCCTCTGGGTCACCGCATCCCAAAAGCTGTTGCAGCTGCGATGACCAGTAGTAATGCTCTGGATGTGGGACTGCAAATCCCCCTTCCCCTATTGGAAGTTGCAGTGTACCAAGTCGAATTCTAGCCTGGCCCCCCTTCCAAATTAATTCCCTAAAGAGGGTCTCAATTTTTTTAAACCACTTCCTGCCTATCCATACCGGGGAGTTGTGTAGTATGTACAAAAGCTGTGGCATCCATATCATTTTTATTAACCCACATCTCCCCGCTACCGACAGTGGGAAGCGCTTCCAAACTAAAAAATATTTTTTTTAATTTAGCCAGCAATGGTGCAAGATTTTTACTTATGTACTGATTGGGGTCCTTTGTTAAAATTATCCCCAAATATTTCATCGTATCCACCACTGCTATCTGGGGCATTCCTGGTATTGTTATCTGACTAGTAGTGTCTATAGGCAAAAGTTCAGATTTTTCCCAGTTAATCTCTAGGTTGGTGAACATACCAAATTCCTCCACTACATTCATTGCCTTTGTTAAAGATTTACCGATGTCTCCCGAAAATAGCAACACATCATCCGCATAAAGTGCGATCTTTTCTTCACCTCCCGCCTTCTTCTTAAAACCTCTGGTTCCGCTGGTTCTTATGGCAATGGCCAAAGGTTCCATTGCCAGGGCAAAGAGCAGGGGTGATAAAGGACACCCCTGTCTTGTCCCTCTCTCCAGTCCAATCACATCTGATATCACATTATTGATTTTTAATCTGGCAGTGGGCCCTTCATAAAGCAACTTTATCCACCTGGTGAATGAGGGACCAAGTCCGAACTTTTCCAACACCTTTCATATATATCCCCACTCCACACTATCAAATGCCTTGGTCACATCTAGTGTCAGTATCGCCCTTGGTCCCTCATTCACCCCCGGATTTTGTAAGTTCAAAAAAGCTCTTCTGATGTTAATACTCGTCGAGCACTCGGGTATAAACCCTGCTTGGTCTGGATGGATCACTCTTGCAATGATTTTGTTCAGCCTAGTTGCCAGGACCTTGGCCAAAATCTTTGCGTCAGAACAAAGCAAAGAGATTGGTCTTTATGCTGCAATGTCCAACGGATCCTTTCCATCTTTGTGCAAAACTATAATTGTTGCCTTCAACATAGAAGCCGTTAATCGTCCCTCCCTGAACGCATTCTCTAATGCATTTAACAATTCCGGTAACAGGATTCCTCCTTATTGCTTATATGTGTCAATTGGGAGCCCATCTGGGCCAGGGGATTTCTGATTTGTCATATTACCCACTGCTTGTTGCAGTTCTACAAGGGTTATTGGGGACTCTAGCTCATCTCTTTCCTCTCGTGTGATGGATGGGATCTCCAATCTCCCCAAGAAATCATCCATTGCTCTCTCTGCACCAATCTTCTGAGCTGTATAAAGATTTTTATAAAAAGCCCTAAAGAGTTGGACTATTCTTGTGGAGTTGGAGATAATTTCTCCTCCCTCCCCTCTTATGGCCTGGATAGTAGCCCATGGGGAATTAGACTTCACCAGCTGGGCTAGCATCTTACCCACATTCTCTCCTTCTGTGAAGGTCGCTTGCCGCTGAAGGAGTCTACTTGTTTCAGCCTTCCTCATGGTTACCAGTTTGTACTCCTGTTGTTTATCAAGCCATATCTTTTTTTTTCCTCTGTTGCATCTATTATATACTGATTTTCTGCTTCTAATGTCTCCTTTTGGATTCTTTCTCCGACTGCTCTAGCATCTTTATTGAACTTAGCTATCTGCTGGATCAGTATACCTCTCAAAAATGCTTTTAGGGTGTCCCATATTACACTCGGCCCTGCCGTGCCCTTATTAAATTCCATAAATTCCCTTAGTTTGGGAAGGACCCCGTCTGCCTCTTTAATTAACTCAAACCAATTGGGGTTTATTTTCCACTCCCTCTGGTTACATTTTTCCCCTATTTTTACTGTCGTCACTATTGGAGAATGGTCGGAGATCCCCCTGGGCCAGTATGTGATGTTTTTTATAATTTGTGACACTCTCTCATTCCCGAGGACCAAGTCTATCCTTGAGAGTGTAGAGTGTGTAGCGGAATAACATGAATATTGCCATGTCATGGGTAGGGATGAGCCGAACACCCCCCCATTCGGCTCGCACCAGAACCCGCGAACGGACCTAAAGTCCGTGCGAGCTTTAGAACCCTATTAGTTATAATGGATGCGAACGTTCAAAATTAAAAGTGCTAATTTTAAAGGCTAATATGCATGTTAATGTCATAAAAAGTGTTTGGGGACCTGGGTCCTGCCCCAGGGGACATGTATCAATGCAAAAAAAAGTTTTAAAAATGTCCGTTTTTTCAGGAGCAGTGATTTTAATAATGCTTAAATTGAAACAATAAAAGTGTAATATTCCTTTAAATTTCGTACCTGGGGGGTGTCTATAGTATGCCTGTGAAGGGTCGCATGTTTCCCGTGTTTAGAACTGTCTCTGCGCAAAGTGTCATTTTTTCAAGTAAAAAAGCTATTTAAAATCACTCGCGGCTAATGTGTATTGACGGCTCCCGTAATACAGAGAACAGTCATTCATTGAAACTCATTCATAAAAAAAGTCATTGATAAAAAATAAAAAAAATGAAAAAAAAAAAAAGCGTAGGGGTCCCCCCAAATTCAATAACCAGGCCCTTCAGGTCTGGGATGGATATTAAGGGGAACCCCAGCCAAAAAAAACAAAAAAAATGGCGTAGGGTCCCCCTAAAAATCCATACCAGACCCTTGAGGTCTGGGATGGATTTTAAGGGGAACCCTAGACAAAAAAAATGGCGTGGGGTCCCCCTCAAAATCCATACCAGACCCTTATCCGAGCACGCAACCTGGCAGGCCGCAGGAAAGGAGGGGGGGACGAGAGCGGCCCCCCCTCCCGCCTGAACCGTACCAGGCCACATGCCCTCAACATTGGGAGGATGCTTTGGGGGTCTAAGACCCCTAAAGCACCTTGTCCCCATGTTGATGAGGACAAGGGCCTCTTCCCCACAACCGTGCCCGGTGGTTGTGGGGGTCTGCGGGCGGGGGGCTTATCGGAATCTGGAAGCCCCCTTTAACAAGGGGACCCCCAGATCCCGGCCCCCCCCCTGTGTGAAATGGTAAGGGGGTACAAAAGTACCCCTACCATTTCACCAAAAAAGTGGCAAAAATGGTAAAGATGACAGGAGACGGTCTTTGACAATTCCTTTATTAAAATCTTCTTTCTTCTTTCTTCATCATTCGGTTTCTTCATCTTCTCCTTCCGTCATCTTCGATCTTCTTCTTCCATCTTCTTCTTCCGATCCGCTTCTTCGTCCTTCTCGTCCGGCATCTTCTTCCGTCGGCGTCGGTGTCTTCTTTTGCTCTTTTGGGTTTAGCCCGTCAACAGACCAAGAAGGACATGCTAACCTTCTTGGGGGTCATTGGTTACTGCCGCCAATGGATCCCTGATTGTTCCTACTATGACAACATTCTGAGACAAGCCACAGGGTCTGAAATGCCAGATATTGTATCATGGTCACCAGATATGTTAAGTGCATTCTTGTATTTGAAAAATGCTATGGTTGTAGCTCCAGCGCTTAGCCTCCCAGACTATGGAAAAATGTTTCATTTATATGCAGGGGAAAATTGTAAAACCATGGTAGTTGTCCTCGCCCAGGAACATGGTGGCAAACGCCGCCATATCGTTTTTTTCTCACTGGTGGTTCCAGTTCAGGTTCAAGGCATGCCTGTGTGCCTCCGAGCATTAGCATCCCGTGTGATGGTTGCAGAAATGGCCACATCACTTACACTCAATAGACCAACCACTTTGTACACTACACATAATGTGACCCTCTTACTTAAAAGGATTCATACCCAACACATCTTCACAAAGGTTGAGCAGATTTGAGGTAATCCTACTATCCAATAGTGATCTAATTATCAAGTATGCTGCCCCAACAGCTGGCCCAGCTCCAATTTTGAATGCCCTGCTAGGTCTTAAAGGTGAGGAAGTTGAGGTAGTGGATGAACATGACTGTATACAGATTGTTCAGGAGGATACTTTCCCTAGGTCAGATTTAGAATCAAAACCAATAGCGGGAGTACAAAATGTTTTTGTAGATGGTTCTTGTTCAAGACCAAATTACAACACATATCATGCAGGATATGCAGTAGTCCAGTTGCCAGACATAGTGATTGAGGCCCAATCAATACCTTACCAATCAGCCCAGGCAGCAGAATTAATAGCCTTGTCAACTTTTTGAAGGCCAAGATGTTAATATCTTTACGGATTCCAAATATGGTTTCAGGGTCGTACATGACTTCGGGGTCATATGGTCAAGAAGAGGATTTGTAGCAGCTGATGGCAAGGGGATCTCACACTCAATGTTGGTAAAAAATCTATTGCAGGCCATACAGTTACCCAACAAAATAGACATCATCCACTGCAGGGCACACACTAATGACACCACTGAAATAGCGAGAGGAGATGCTCTTGCTGACAAAGTGGCTAAACTTGCAGCCACTACACAAGGAGCACGAACATGCCAATGTTAACACAGGAAATCAATCTCCTGGACCACACATTGATAGAACTCCAGAAACATGCCACTGAACAAGATTTGAAAGGGTGGGTTAGGGAACCAGAGTCTGTGGATGAGAATGGGATCCCGAAACAAGAGGAAAAGGACAGGTGGGAAAAGTCCACAGGTGGAGTGAGTGCAGTGAGTGCACCATTGTTCATAGCTCAATACCATGGAGTTAGCCACAGAGTGAGGTATTACTGAAGGACTTTAACATTTCAGGTTTGCCCAAATTAGTAAGAGACTATGTAGCCCGCTGCATTACATGCATTAGAAACAATCCAAATATCCCCCACAAGGCAAAACATGAACGTCTTCCATATTCTACCACCCCCTTCACACATCTACAGATTGATTTTACTCACATGCCCAAGAAAGGCACCAAACAGGAATATCTTTTGGTCATCGTGGACGTATTCTCACGATGGGCAGAAACCTTCAGAACCACAAGAGAAGACACCCAAACAGTGGTCCGCATACTCACAGAGGAAGTGATTCCTAGATGGGGATGCCCACTACAGATAAACTCAGACAATGGCCCAGCTTTCACATCAAAACTTTGCCAAGAATTAGTTAAAGCATTAAAAATACAGTGGAAGTTTCACATCCCTTATCACCCACAGAGTTCAGGGATAGTAGAGAGAATGAATAGAACCATCAAGGATAAGCTTAGGAAAGCCACAGGAGGTACTTTCCACAAATGGGATAAAATGCTGCCCATAGTGCTAGCAGAAATCAGGATGACCCTTAGCACAACTTCGGGATATTCCCCGTTTGAAGTCTTAATGGGTAGACCTTTTCCTACACCCTGCTAACAAGCCTTGTTTGTGTTTGGTTATGATGTCCATTTCAGGTTCCTAAACCTTAGCTCTGGATTACCTCTATCCCAAAAAAAAAACTTCATCAGTTCGTGAAGCAATTGCGTTTGTAAACAACTTTCACAAAGGGAAACTGACCAAAGCGCATGCATTAGAGCAAAAGTAAATGATATCCAGAGAACAGCTGAGTAGATAAACTGCAAGATATCCAATTTACAAATATTCTCTCGAATAGGAGTCGTCATTTGTCAAACCTTGAAATTCAGTCCAGGAATGCGCTAGCTGCTTTACAAAAGCCCATGCTTCTGGTCATGGTTCGCAGCATTAAAAAGAGACACTTTCCTCTGTTTTCATCACAAATTGCATTCAATTAAATGTTTTCATCACAAGTTGCATTCAGGGAATGCAACCCTGTAGAGAAAGGTCAGGATATTGACCCATCATGACTTGAGCTTCCCTATGTCTTCACCACAAAATGTATTTCATTAAAACTTTACATTTAAGGGAATGCCACCCTGTAGAGAAAGGTCTGGATATTGAGGCATCAGGACTTGATCTTATAGTGAGAACACATAGGGCGCCAGTAGTGTAGGGGTATCATGCAAGATTCCCATTCTTGCGACCCGGGTTCGAATCCTGGCTGGCGCATAGATGCTATTTTAAACATAGCTTGCTCGAATTACAAAACTTGAAGAACCTTTCAAAAGCAATGCTAACAAGCCTTGTTTGTGTTTGGTTATGATGTCCATTTCCAGTTCCTAAACCTTAGCTCTGGATTACCTCTATCCCAAAAAATAAACTTCATCAGTTCATGAAGCAATTGCGTTTGTAAACAACTTTCACAAAGGGAAACTGACCAAAGCGCATGCATTAGAGCAAAAGTAAATGATATCCAGAGAACAGCTGAGTAGATAAACTGCAAGATATCCAATTTACAAATATTCTCTCGAATAAGAGTCTTCATTTGTGAAACCTTGAAATTCAGTCCAGGAATGTGCTAGCTGCTTTACAAAAGCCCATGCTTCTGGTCATGATTCACAGCATTAAAAAGAGACACTTTCCTCTGTTTTCATCACAAATTGCATTCAATAAAATGTTTTCATCACAAGTTGCATTCAGGGAATGCAACCCTGTAGAGAAAGGTCAGGATATTGACCCATCATGACTTGAGCTTCCCTATGTCTTCACCACAAAATGTATTTCATTAAAACTTTACATTTAAGGGAATGCCACCCTGTAGAGGAAGGTCTGGATATTGAGGCATCAGGACTTGATCTTATAGTGAGAACACATAGGGTGCCAGTAGTGTAGGGGTATCATGCAAGTTTCCCATTCTTGCGACCCGGGTTCGAATTCCGGCTGGTGCATAGATGCTATTTTAAACATAGCTTGCTTGAATTACAAAACTTGAAGAACCTTTCAAAAGCAATGCTAACAAGCCTTGTTTGTGTTTGGTTATGATGTCCATTTCCAGTTCCTAAACCTTAGCTCTGGATTACCTCTATCCCAAAAAATAAACTTCATCAGTTCATGAAGCAATTGCGTTTGTAAACAACTTTCACAAAGGGAAACTGACCAAAGCGCATGCATTAGAGCAAAAGTAAATGATATCCAGAGAACAGCTGAGTAGATAAACTGCAAGATATCCAATTTACAAATATTCTCTCGAATAAGAGTCTTCATTTGTGAAACCTTGAAATTCAGTCCAGGAATGCGCTAGCTGCTTTACAAAAGCCCATGCTTCTGGTCATGGTTCACTGCATTAAAAAGAGACACTTTCCTCTGTTTTCATCACAAATTGGATTCAATAAAATGTTTTCATCACAAGTTGCATTCAGGGAATGCAACCCTGTAGAGAAAGGTCAGGATATTGACCCATCATGACTTGAGCTTCCCTATGTCTTCACCACAAAATGTATTTCATTAAAACTTTACATTTAAGGGAATGCCACCCTGTAGAGAAAGGTCTGGATATTGAGGCATCAGGACTTGATCTTATAGTGAGAACACATAGGGCGCCAGTAGTGTAGGGGTATCATGCAAGATTCCCATTCTTGCGACCCGGGTTCGAATCCCGGCTGGCGCATAGATGCTATTTTAAACATAGCTTGCTCGAATTACAAAACTTGAAGAACCTTTCAAAAGCAATGCTAACAAGCCTTGTTTGTGTTTGGTTATGATGTCCATTTCCAGTTCTTAAACCTTAGCTCTGGATTACCTCTATCCCAAAAAATAAACTTCATCAGTTCTTGAAGCAATTGCGTTTGTAAACAACTTTCACAAAGGGAAACTGACCAAAGCGCATGCATTAGAGCAAAAGTAAATGATATCCAGAGAACAGCTGAGTGGATAAACTGCAAGATATCCAATTTACAAACATTCTCTCGAATAAGAGTCTTCATTTGTTAAACCTTAGCTCTGGATTACCTCTATCCCAAAAAATAAACTTCATTAGTTCATGATGGGTCAGGATATTGACCCATCATGACTTGAGCTTCCCTATGTCTTCACCACAAAATGTATTTCATTAAAACTTTACATTTAAGGGAATGCCACCCTGTAGAGAAAGGTCTGGATATTGAGGCATCAGGACTTGATCTTATAGTGAGAAAACATAGGGCGCCAGTAGTGTAGGGGTATCATGCAAGATTCCCATTCTTGCGACCCGGGTTCGAATCCCGGCTGGCGCATAGATGCTATTTTAAACATAGCTTGGTTCGAATCCCGGCTGGCGCATAGATGCTATTTTAAACATAGCTTGCTCGAATTACAAAACTTGAAGAACCTTTCAAAAGCAATGCTAACAAGCCTTGTTTGTGTTTGGTTATGATGTCCATTTCCAGTTCCTAAACCTTAGCTCTGGATTACCTCTATCCCAAAAAATAAACTTCATCAGTTCATGAAGCAATTGCGTTTGTAAACAACTTTCACAAAGGGAAACTGACCAAAGCGCATGCATTAAAGCAAAAGTAAATGATATCCAGAGAACAGCTGAGTAGATAAACTGCAAGATATCCAATTTACAAATATTCTCTCGAATAAGAGTCTTCATTTGTGAAACCTTGAAATTCAGTCCAGGAATGCGCTAGCTGCTTTACAAAAGCCCATGCTTCTGGTCATGGTTCACAGCATTAAAAAGAGACACTTTCCTCTGTTTTCATCACAAATTGCATTGAATAAAATGTTTTCATCACAAGTTGCATTCAGGGAATGCAACCCTGTAGAGAAAGGTCAGAATATTGACCCATCATGACTTGAGCTTCCCTATGTCTCCACCACAAAATGTATTTCATTAAAATGTTACATTTAAGGGAATGCCACCCTGTAGAGGAAGGTCTGGATATTGAGGCATCAGGACTTGATCTTATAGTGAGAACACATAGGGTGCCAGTAGTGTAGGGGTATCATGCAAGATTCCCATTCTTGCGACCCGGGTTCGAATCCCGGCTGGCGCATAGATGCTATTTTAAACATAGCTTGCTTGAATTACAAAACTTGAAAAACCTTTCAAAAGCAATGCTAACAAGCCTTGTTTGTGTTTGGTTATGATGTCCATTTCCAGTTCCTAAACCTTAGCTCTGGATTACCTCTATCCCAAAAAATAAACGTCATCAGTTCTTGAAGCAATTGCGTTTGTATACAACTTTCACAAAGGGAAACTGACCAAAGCGCATGCATTAGAGCAAAAGTAAATGATATCCAGAGAACAGCTGAGTGGATAAACTGCAAGATATCCAATTTACAAACATTCTCTCGAATAAGAGTCTTCATTTGTGAAACCTTGAAATTCAGTCCAGGAATGCGCTAGCTGCTTTACAAAAGCCCATGCTTCTGGTCGTGGTTTGCAGCATTAAAAAGAGACACTTTCCTCTGTTTTCATCACAAATTGCATTCAATTAAATGTTTTCATCACAAGTTGCATTCAGGGAATGCAACCCTGTAGAGAAAGGTCAGGATATTGACCCATCATGACTTGAGCTTCCCTATGTCTTCACCACAAAATGTATTTCATTAAAATTTTACATTTAAGGGAATGCCACCCTGTAGAGGAAGGTCTGGATATTGAGGCATCAGGACTTGATCTTATAGTGAGAACACATAGGGCGCCAGTAGTGTAGGGGTATCATGCAAGATTCCCATTCTTGCGACCTGGGTTCGAATCCCGGCTGGCGCATAGATGCTATTTTAAACATAGCTTGCTCGAATTACAAAACTTGAAGAACCTTTCAAAAGCAATGCTAACAAGCCTTGTTTGTGTTTGGTTATGATGTCCATTTCCAGTTCCTAAACCTTAGCTCTGGATTACCTCTATCCCAAAAAAAAAACTTCATCAGTTCGTGAAGCAATTGCGTTTGTAAACAACTTTCACAAAGGGAAACTGACCAAAGCGCATGCATTAGAGCAAAAGTAAATGATATCCAGAGAACAGCTGAGTAGATAAACTGCAAGATATCCAATTTACAAATATTCTCTCGAATAAGAGTCTTCATTTGTGAAACCTTGAAATTCAGTCCAGGAATGCGCTAGCTGCTTTACAAAAGCCCATGCTTCTGGTCGTGGTTCACAGCATTAAAAAGAGACACTTTCCTCTGTTTTCATCACAAATTGCATTCAATAAAATGTTTTCATCACAAGTTGCATTCAGGGAATGCAACCCTGTAGAGAAAGGTCAGGATATTGACCCATCATGACTTGAGCTTCCCTATGTCTGCACCACAAAATGTATTTCATTAAAACTTTACATTTAAGGGAATGCCACCCTGTAGAGGAAGGTCTGGATATTGAGGCATCAGGACTTGATCTTATAGTGAGAACACATAGGGCGCCAGTAGTGTAGGGGTATCATGCAAGATTCCCATTCTTGCCACCCGGGTTTGAATCCCGGCTGGCGCATAGATGCTATTTTAAACATAGCTTGCTCGAATTACAATACTTGAAGAACCTTTCAAAAGCAATGCTAACAAGCCTTGTTTGTGTTTGGTTATGATGTCCATTTCCAGTTCCTAAACCTTAGCTCTGGATTACCTCTATCCCAAAAAATAAACTTCATCAGTTCTTGAAGCAATTGCGTTTGTATACAACTTTCACAAAGGGAAACTGACCAAAGCGCATGCATTAGAGCAAAAGTAAATGATATCCAGAGAACAGCTGAGTGGATAAACTGCAAGATATCCAATTTACAAACATTCTCTCGAATAAGAGTCTTCATTTGTGAAACCTTGAAATTCAGTCCAGGAATGCGCTAGCTGCTTTACAAAAGCCCATGCTTCTGGTCGTGGTTCGCAGCATTAAAAAGAGACACTTTCCTCTGTTTTCATCACAAATTGCATTCAATAAAATGTTTTCATCACAAGTTGCATTCAGGGAATGCAACCCTGTAGAGAAAGGTCAGGATATTGACCCATCATGACTTGAGCTTCCCTATGTCTTCACCACAAAATGTATTTCATTAAAACTTTACATTTAAGGGAATGCCACCCTGTAGAGGAAGGTCTGGATATTGAGGCATCAGGACTTGATCTTATAGTGAGAACACATAGGGCGCCAGTAGTGTAGGGGTATCATGCAAGATTCCCATTCTTGCGACCCGGGTTCGAATCCCGGCTGGCGCATAGATGCTATTTTAAACATAGCTTGCTCGAATTACAAAACTTGAAGAACCTTTCAAAAGCAATGCTAACAAGCCTTGTTTGTGTTTGGTTATGATGTCCATTTCAGGCTCCTAAACCTTAGCTCTGGATTACCTCTATCCCAAAAAAAAAACTTCATCAGTTCGTGAAGCAATTGCGTTTGTAAACAACTTTCACAAAGGGAAACTGACCAAAGCGCATGCATTAGAGCAAAAGTAAATGATATCCAGAGAACAGCTGAGTAGATAAACTGCAAGATATCCAATTTACAAATATTCTCTCGAATAAGAGTCTTCATTTGTGAAACCTTGAAATTCAGTCCAGGAATGCGCTAGCTGCTTTACAAAAGCCCATGCTTCTGGTCATGGTTCACAGCATTAAAAAGAGACACTTTCCTCTGTTTTCATCACAAATTGCATTCAATAAAATGTTTTCATCACAAGTTGCATTCAGGGAATGCAACCCTGTAGAGAAAGGTCAGGATATTGACCCATCATGACTTGAGCTTCCCTATGTCTTCACCACAAAATGTATTTCATTAAAACTTTACATTTAAGGGAATGCCACCCTGTAGAGGAAGGTCTGGATATTGAGGCATCAGGACTTGATCTTATAGTGAGAACACATAGGGTGCCAGTAGTGTAGGGGTATCATGCAAGTTTCCCATTCTTGCGACCCGGGTTCGAATTCCGGCTGGTGCATAGATGCTATTTTAAACATAGCTTGCTTGAATTACAAAACTTGAAGAACCTTTCAAAAGCAATGCTAACAAGCCTTGTTTGTGTTTGGTTATGATGTCCATTTCCAGTTCCTAAACCTTAGCTCTGGATTACCTCTATCCCAAAAAATAAACTTCATCAGTTCATGAAGCAATTGCGTTTGTAAACAACTTTCACAAAGGGAAACTGACCAAAGCGCATGCATTAGAGCAAAAGTAAATGATATCCAGAGAACAGCTGAGTAGATAAACTGCAAGATATCCAATTTACAAATATTCTCTCGAATAAGAGTCTTCATTTGTGAAACCTTGAAATTCAGTCCAGGAATGCGCTAGCTGCTTTACAAAAGCCCATGCTTCTGGTCATGGTTCACTGCATTAAAAAGAGACACTTTCCTCTGTTTTCATCACAAATTGGATTCAATAAAATGTTTTCATCACAAGTTGCATTCAGGGAATGCAACCCTGTAGAGAAAGGTCAGGATATTGACCCATCATGACTTGAGCTTCCCTATGTCTCCACCACAAAATGTATTTCATTAAAATTTTACATTTAAGGGAATGCCACCCTGTAGAGGAAGGTCTGGATATTGAGGCATCAGGACTTGATCTTATAGTGAGAACACATAGGGCGCCAGTAGTGTAGGGGTATCATGCAAGATTCCCATTCTTGCGACCCGGGTTCGAATCCCGGCTGGCGCATAGATGCTATTTTAAACATAGCTTGCTCGAATTACAAAACTTGAAGAACCTTTCAAAAGCAATGCTAACAAGCCTTGTTTGTGTTTGGTTATGATGTCCATTTCCAGTTCCTAAACCTTAGCTCTGGATTACCTCTATCCCAAAAAATAAACTTCATCAGTTCTTGAAGCAATTGCGTTTGTATACAACTTTCACAAAGGGAAACTGACCAAAGCGCATGCATTAGAGCAAAAGTAAATGATATCCAGAGAACAGCTGAGTGAATAAAATGCAAGATATCCAATTTACAAACATTCTCTCGAATAAGAGTCTTCATTTGTGAAACCTTGAAATTCAGTCCAGGAATGCGCTAGCTGCTTTACAAAAGCCCATGCTTCTGGTCGTGGTTCGCAGCATTAAAAAGAGACACTTTCCTCTGTTTTCATCACAAATTGCATTCAATAAAATGTTTTCATCACAAGTTGCATTCAGGGAATGCAACCCTGTAGAGAAAGGTCAGGATATTGACCCATCATGACTTGAGCTTCCCTATGTCTTCACCACAAAATGTATTTCATTAAAATTTTACATTTAAGGGAATGCCACCCTGTAGAGGAAGGTCTGGATATTGAGGCATCAGGACTTGATCTTATAGTGAGAACACATAGGGTGCCAGTAGTGTAGGGGTATCATGCAAGATTCCCATTCTTGCGACCCGGGTTCGAATCCCGGCTGGCGCATAGATGCTATTTTAAACATAGCTTGCTCGAATTACAAAACTTGAAGAACCTTTCAAAAGCAATGCTAACAAGCCTTGTTTGTGTTTGGTTATGATGTCCATTTCCAGTTCCTAAACCTTAGCTCTGGATTACCTCTATCCCAAAAAATAAACTTCATCAGTTCTTGAAGCAATTGCGTTTGTAAACAACTTTCACAAAGGGAAACTGACCAAAGCGCATGCATTAGAGCAAAAGTAAATGATATCCAGAGAACAGCTGAGTAGATAAACTGCAAGATATCCAATTTACAAATATTCTCTCGAATAAGAGTCTTCATTTGTGAAACCTTGAAATTCAGCCCAGGAATGCGCTAGCTGCTTTACAAAAGCCCATGCTTCTGGTCATGGTTCACAGCATTAAAAAGAGACACTTTCCTCTGTTTTCATCACAAATTGCATTGAATAAAATGTTTTCATCACAAGTTGCATTCAGGGAATGCAACCCTGTAGAGAAAGGTCAGAATATTGACCCATCATGACTTGAGCTTCCCTATGTCTTCACCACAAAATGTATTTCATTAAAACTTTACATTTAAGGGAAAAAAAAAAAAAAAAAAAAAAAAAAAAAAAAAAAAAAAAAAAAAAAAAAAAAAAAAAAAAAAAAAAAAAAAAAAAAAAAAAAAAAAAAAAAAAAAAAAAAAAAAAAAAAAAAAAAAAAAAAAAAAAAAAAAAAAAAAAAAAAAAAAAAAAAAAAAAAAAAAAAAAAAAAAAAAAAAAAAAAAAAAAAAAAAAAAAAAAAAAAAAAAAAAAAAAAAAAAAAAAAAAAAAAAAAAAAAAAAAAAAAAAAAAAAAAAAAAAAAAAAAAAAAAAAAAAAAAAAAAAAAAAAAAAAAAAAAAAAAAAAAAAAAAAAAAAAAAAAAAAAAAAAAAAAAAAAAAAAAAAAAAAAAAAAAAAAAAAAAAAAAAAAAAAAAAAAAAAAAAAAAAAAAAAAAAAAAAAAAAAAAAAAAAAAAAAAAAAAAAAAAAAAAAAAAAAAAAAAAAAAAAAAAAAAAAAAAAAAAAAAAAAAAAAAAAAAAAAAAAAAAAAAAAAAAAAAAAAAAAAAAAAAAAAAAAAAAAAAAAAAAAAAAAAAAAAAAAAAAAAAAAAAAAAAAAAAAAAAAAAAAAAAAAAAAAAAAAAAAAAAAAAAAAAAAAAAAAAAAAAAAAAAAAAAAAAAAAAAAAAAAAAAAAAAAAAAAAAAAAAAAAAAAAAAAAAAAAAAAAAAAAAAAAAACAAAAAAAAAAAAAAAAAAAAAAAAAAAAAAAAAAAAAAAAAAAAAAAAAAAAAAAAAAAAAAAAAAAAAAAAAAAAAAAAAAAAAAAAAAAAAAAAAAAAAAAAAAAAAAAAAAAAAAAAAAAACCCCCCCCCCCCCCCCCCCCCCCCCCCCCCCCCCCCCCCCCCCCCCCCCCCCCCCCCCCCCCCCCCCCCCCCCCCCCCCCCCCCCCCCCCCCCCCCCCCCCCCCCCCCCCCCCCCCCCCCCCCCCCCCCCCCCCCCCCCCCCCCCCCCCCCCCCCCCCCCCCCCCCCCCCCCCCCCCCCCCCCCCCCCCCCCCCCCCCCCCCCCCCCCCCCCCCCCCCCCCCCCCCCCCCCCCCCCCCCCCCCCCCCCCCCCCCCCCCCCCCCCCCCCCCCCCCCCCCCCCCCCCCCCCCCCCCCCCCCCCCCCCCCCCCCCCCCCCCCCCCCCCCCCCCCCCCCCCCCCCCCCCCCCCCCCCCCCCCCCCCCCCCCCCCCCCCCCCCCCCCCCCCCCCCCCCCCCCCCCCCCCCCCCCCCCCCCCCCCCCCCCCCCCCCCCCCCCCCCCCCCCCCCCCCCCCCCCCCCCCCCCCCCCCCCCCCCCCCCCCCCCCCCCCCCCCCCTGGGGGGTTTCGAATTAAAAAACTTTCCCTTTTTTTATAAAAAAATTTTTTTATAAAAGTTTTCTCCAATTCCCCAAATGCACCCGTAAAAAAGGGGATAGACCTTTAATTTGGGTTTCCCTTTTTCCCCAAAAAAAATTTTTCAAAAACTTTTTTTAAAAACCCCCTTTTTTTTTTCCCAAAAGATCTTATTTGGCCCCCCAAAAAAAAATTTTTTCCCAAAACCCTTTTTTTTTAAAAAAACCCCCCGGCGGCAAGATAAAAACCCTTTTTTTCCAAAATTTAAAAAATTTTAAAAAATTTTTCATTTTTTTGGGGTCACCCGGTTAAAAGGGTTTAAAAAAAAAAACCCCTTAAAGGCCCTTTCTTTTCACAAAAAAATAAAGTTTTCTTTAAAAATTTTTTGGGGGGAAAAAAAAAATTTTTAAAATTTTAAATTCCCAAAAAATTTTATTTTGTAAATTTTAAATTCTAAGGATTCCCTTTTAAAAAAACCCTTTTCTTTGGTTCCACATTTAAAAAAAATTTTCCTCGATAAAAAAATTGAAAAAAATTTTTTCCCCAAGTTCCCATTAGGAATCCCTTTTTAAAAAGGTATATTGCCCTTTTGGGGGCCCCCAGCCCCCCCCAAAAAATTTTTTTTCATTTAAAACCTTTTAAAAAACCCCTTTTAAAAGGGGGTATTCATAACTTATTTAAAAAAAAACCCTGGGGGCCCAGATTGGGGAAGGTTCCCTTTTGGGGGGAACCGGGGATAGTGTATTTTAAAAAAACCCCCCTTTTAAAACCCCAAAAAAGCTTTAAACAAGTTTTTTTTGTTTTTTAGATTCCACCAGAAAAATTTTTTGGGTTTTTATCCAAAAAAACTTCTACTAAGCTTGGTTTTTAAAAAATTTTTTAAAAAAATGACAAACCCGGGGGTTAAGCAATTTAAAATAAAGAAAAAACTGATAGAAAAATAAGATATCCAAAAAAAATATTTTAAAAAGGGTTTTTTTTCTTTTAAAAACCTTTTTAAACCGGAATTTGCGAGTGCTTTAAAAACCCCTGTTTGGTCTGGTTCCAGCATTAAAAAGAGACATTTTCCTCTTTTTTCTACTTTCAAAAAATTGTTTTCTAAATTTTTCTTTGGGGGAAATGAAAATTTTAGGAAAAAGGTGGGATTTGACCCATCATGACTTGACTTCCCTTTTTCCCCACAAAAATTTTTCTTTAAAACTTTCTTTTAAAGGAACCCCCCTTAAAACCCCAAATGTTTATTTGTAAAACCCAATTTTGCCGGGAATTGGTAGCTGCAAAAACCCCTCTTCGGGTTTTTTTCCCCTTAAAAAGAGCTTTTTTTTAAAAAATTTTAAAAATTTTTTAAAATTTCCCAAAATCAACCCTTTTTGGGGGGTGGTATTGCCCTTTATTTTTTACTTCCCTTTCTTCACCAAAAATTTATTTCATTAAAACTTTCTTTGGGAATCCCCCCTTTAAAAAATTTAAAAGGTCAGAAAATTTTTAAAAAAAAAAGGGGAAAGGAAAAAAAAAATTTTTAAACCTTTTGGAAAGAAAAAAAGGAAATTTTCTTTTTTAAAAACCCCTTTTTTGGAAAAAAAAAAGGGCCCCTTTTTTTTGGTTTAATGAAAATTTTTAAAAATCAAAAAAAAAATATTGTTTGGGAAAACCCCAAAAAAAAAAAATTTTTTTTAAAAAAATTAAAAAGGGGGAAAAAAAAAAAATAAAATTTTAAAAAAAATAAAGTTTCAATTTTAAACAAATTTGCCGGAATGGAGTCTTTAAACCCATTTTTGGTTTGGCCGCTTTAAAAAAACATTTTTTTTTTCACCAAAAGAAAATTTGTTTTCATCACAATTGCATTCAAATAATTTAAAAATTTTTGGAATGCCTTTTTTGGAGGTTCATTTTTCCCACAAAAATTTTTTCATTAAAACAATTTTTAAAATCCCCCAAAGGGGGAAGGGGGTTTTTGGGATGGAGATTTAAGTGAAAAATGGCCCCCTTTTGGGGGATCATGCGATTAAAAACCCCCGGGGTTGAACCGTGGGCATAAGCTTTTTAAAAAAATTTTAAAACAAAAAAAAACTCAAAACCCTTGTTTTTTTTTTTTGGGAGGGAAATTTTCAAACCTAGCCCTGGATTATCTACCCAAAAAAAACTTATCAGTTCTTGAAGCAATTTTTAAAAATTTAAAAAAGGGAAATGACCAAACGATCATTAAGAAAAAAATGATTCCAGAAAACTGAGGGAATAAAAAGATACCCAAATTTAAAAATTTCCCCAAAAGGGTCTTTTTTGAAAACCAAAATTTCCAGCCCAAAACCTTTTTTTTCCCAGTTTTTGGGGTTTTCCGTTTTAAAAAGCACTTTTTTTTTTTCACAAATTGCTTCAAAAATTTTTAAAAGTTTTTTCCCAAACAACCTTAAAAATGGGTTTTACCCATCATTTGGTTCCCCTTAAAAAATGTATTAAAAATTTTTTGGGAAAATCCATTAGGGGGGTTGAATGACATGGGGTTTTTTAAGGTAAATGGGGGCCCTTTTTTTAATCCTTTTTTAAAATTTTAAACCGGGGTTTTCCCCCCTTTTTTTTTTTAAAAACCCCCCTTTCAAACAAACTTGAAAACCTTTTCAAAAAAAACTAACAGTTTTTGGTTTTGGTTTGTTCCTTTTCAAAAATTTTTGGGTCTTACAAAAAAAAAATAA
>CM053026.1:338030825-338048099 GCA_028564925.1 Lithobates sylvaticus | reverse complement strand
TGCTTAGAACTGTCCCTGCACAAAGTGTACTTTTTGCAGGGAAAAAAGCTATTTAAAATCACTAGCGGCTAATGAATTGTCAGCTCCCGTAACACAGAGAACAGTCATTCATTGAAAGTCATTGATAAAAAAAAACGTCATTGATAAAAAAAAAAGCGTGGGGATCCCCCCAAATTCAATTACCAGGCCCTTCAGGTCTGCTATGGATATTAAGGGAACCCCGGCCAAAAAAAAAAAAAAATGGCATGGGGTCCCCCTCAAAATCCATACCAGACCCTTGAGGTCTGGATGGATTTTAAGGGGAACCCCGGCCAAAAAAAAAAATGGCTTGGGGTCCCCCTCAAAATCCATACCAGACCCTTATCCGAGCACGCAACCTGGCAGGCTGCTGGAAAAGAGGGGGGACGAGAGCGCCCCCCTCCCTCCTGAACCGTACCAGGCCACATGCCCTCAACATTGGGAGGGTGCTTTGGGGGTCTGTGACCCCTCAAAGCACCTTGTCCCCATGTTGATGAGGACAAGGGCCTCTTCCCCACAACCCTGGCCATTGGTTGTGGGGGTCTGCGGGCGGGGGGCTTATTGGAATCTGGAAGCCCCCTTTAACAAGGGGACCCCCAGATCCCGGCCCCCCCTGTATGAAATGGTAAGGGGTACCTACCATTTCACCAAAAAAGTGACAAAAATTGTAAAAATGACAAGAGACGGTCTCTGACAATTCCTTTATTAAAATCTTCTTTCATCTTCTTTCTTCTGGTCTTCTTCCTTCTTCCTTTTCTTCATCCTTCGGTTTCTTCATCTTCTCCTTCCGGCATCTTCTTCCATCTTCTTCTTCCTCCGATCCGCTTCTTCTTGCTCTGGTCTTCTCGTCCGGCATCTTCTTCCATGGTGCCGGAATCTCTTCTGGGGCTGCTCCGCGCAATGGGAGGCTCCCGCTGTGTGAGGCTTCGCTGCGTCCGACAGATCTTTTATAACGGAGGGCGGGGCCACCTTGTGACCCCGCCCCCCTCTGACGTCATGGGAAAAGCCATAGGGAAGTCCCCATGACATCCCCATGCATCAGAGGGGGCGGGGTCACCAGGTGGCCCTGCCCTCCGTTATAAAAGACCTGTCAGACACAGCGAAGCCTCACACAGCGGGAGCCTCCCATTGCGCGGAGCGGCCTAAGAAGAGACGCCGACGCCGTGGAAGAAGATGCCAGACGAGAAGACCAGAGCAAGAAGAAGCGGATCGGAGGAAGAAGAAGATGGAAGAAGATGCCGGAAGGAGAAGATGAAGAAACCGAAGGATGAAGAAAGGAAGAAGGAAGAAGACCAGAAGAAAGAAGATGAAAGAAGATTTTAATAAAGGAGTTGTCAAAGACCGTCTCCTGTCATTTTTACAATTTTTGTCACTTTTTTGGTGAAATGGTAGCGGTACTTTTGTACCCCCTTACCATTTCACACAGGGGGGGGGGCGGGATCTGGGGGTCCCCTTGTTAAAGGGGGCTTCCAGATTCCGATAAGCCCCCCGCCCGCAGACCCCCACAACCAATGGCCAGGGTTGTGGGGAAGAGGCCCTTGTCCTCATCAACATGGGGACAAGGTGCTTTGAGGGGTCACAGACCCCCAAAGCACCCTCCCAATGTTGAGGGCATGTGGCCTGGTACGGTTCAGGAGGGAGGGGGGCCGCTCTTGTCCCCCCTCTTTTCCTGCGGCCTGCCAGGTTGCGTGCTCGGATAAGGGTCTGGTATGGATTTTGAAGGGGACCCCAAGCCATTTTTTTTTTTTTGGCTGGTGTTCCCCTTAAAAATCCATCCCAGACCTCAAGGGTCTGGTATGGATTTTGAGGGGGACCCCACGCCATTTTTTTTTGGCCGGGGTTCCCCTTAATATCAATAGCAGACCTGAAGGGCCTGGTAATTGAATTTGGGGGGACCCCCACACTTTTTTTTTTGTTTTTTTGTTTTTTTATCAATGACTTTTTTTTTTCTATGATTGGCCAGGCATGCGGGGTCACAGTGCATGCTTGGCCAATCATCAGCCAGCAATGCACTGCGACTGGCGCAGTGCATTGTGGGCCGTTCGCATCACACGAATTTGATGGGAACAGCCCAAATAATTCTGGGCTCGACGAGCGGTCGAACGCCCGATGTTTGATTCGAACATGGGTTTGAATCGAACACCGGGCCCATCCCTATTGCTGTGCTCCAAGTACAGTATCTGTGAGGGGTTGCAGTGTTGTGGCACCAGCACCAGTGCCTAAGGCACAATTTTTCAGCCTCTGTTTAACAGGGGCGTGTAATTACAATTTTTTATGCAATGCTTTGCAACAGGTCTGATTGCTGTGCTCCAAGTACAGTATCTGTGAGGGGTTGCAGTGTTGTGGCACCAGCACCAGTGCCTAAGGCCCAATTTTTCAGCCCCTGTTTGACAGGGGCGTGTAATTACAATTTTTTATGCAATGCTTTGCAACAGGTCTGATTGCTGTGCTCCAAGTACAGTATCTGTGATGGGTTGCAGTGTTGTGGCACCAGCACCTGTGCCTAAGGCACAATTTTTCAGCCCCTGTTTAACAGGGGCGTGTAATTAAATTTTTTTATGCAATGCTTTGCAACAGGTCTGATTGCATGCAATTACAATTCTTGATCTAATAATTCACAGCAGGGCCCATTCCTGTGCCCACCAAGAGTAACTGTGAGGGCTTACAGTGTTGTGGCAACACTGTCCACCACCACCACCAAAGGCCCAATTTTTCCTAACACTGTTCAACAATGGCATGTAATTACAATTCCTGATATAATAGTTCACAGCAGGGCGTTCCAGCGCCCACCAAGAGTAGCTGGCAACACCAACATATAATGGGGCAAATTTCTGCAGAGTATATATGGCAGGCCCCTACTTTCAAACATCCAACTTAGAAACGACTCCTACTTGCAAACGGAAGGAGAAAACAGGAAGTGAGAGGAAATCTACCCCTAGGAAGGGAAATTCTATCCTGTTAGATTTAATTTGGGAAAAAGTTATGTCCTCTCTGCTGATGCTTTATCACCAATCCTTGTTTCAATAAAAACCCCACTTTTACAAAAACATTGTCATTGGGACGGAAAGTGAGGTGAAATGTTCTGAACAGGTGCACAGACAGCAAAACAAATGTTACAGGGGTGATAACCCTTCCCTATGTTCTCCAAAAAGCTTAAAAATAGATTTTTTTGGATGGAGCTACACTTAAAAATTTACCGGTTCAAAATTACAAACAGATTCTACTTAAGAACAAACCTACAGTCCCTTTCTTGTTTGCACCGCCTGCATACTGCTGTTCAGAGTATATAGGGTTGTAGGTATAGGGTTTTATTTTGGGTGCGGGGTTCCCCTTAATATCCATCCACTTCACAGTCATACTTTAGACACCCCCCAGGTACCATATTTAAAGGAATATTTCACTTTTTTTTCCACTTTATGCATCATTAAAATGACTGCTCCCGAAAAAACGTCAGTTTTTAAAACTTCTTTTTGCATTGATACATGTGCCCTGGGGTAGGACCCCGGTCCCCAAACCTGTTTTATGACATTAACATGCATATTGGGCATTATCATTAGACCTTTAGATTTTGAACGTTCGTGTCCATTGTAACTAATAGGGTTCTAACGTTCGCGCAAACTTTCGGTCCGTTCGCAGGTTCTGGTGCCCTAGTGGCTAGGATGGAACTGCCAAATAATTGCACTCCCTCAAGAATTTGCAGTAAGTGAATAGTATCACGAACATGAATGTAAAGCAAGAACAATCGGACTGATGTGCTCATCTATCAATCTGGACAGGTTTTCAGTAATGGCACCATTTTCAGATACAATGGGCCTACCTGGAGGTTCAATTGCATTTTTATAAACTTTAGGAAGTAAGTAGAAAGTGACAGTTCTAGGGAAGGGAGTGCGGACAAAGTTCCAAGATTGTTTGGAAATTACTTTATTATGAAAAGCATTATCAACAAACAAATACAATTTCCTATTGACAATATCAACAGTATCAAAACTTACAGGGCGATACCAATTAGTATGATTGAAAATTTCCATGCAAATCTGCTTGTATGTCTCATTGTCCATAAGGACAATGTTGCCCCCCTTATCGGAGGGCTTAATGGTAATATCATGGTTCATAGATGGGTTTTTAAGGGCTATCCTTAATATGTGAATCTTGGGTGAAAGTTGTTTGAATCTTAGGTGAGAGCAATAAAAATAGACCCCATAACATGGTAGTTATTTTCAACCCTGCAGAAGAATTTTTTAAGCAAACACATACCTTTTCTTTGAATATATACATTTGTGGTACTATGCCTCTGTAAAAATATCATTAAAAAATGTGCCAATAGATAAAGTGCAAATGCCAGTGGTGATAAATAATAAAAAGAGAATGACGTGACAATGTGTGTACTGAAATGTATATTGCCACTATATATAAGTGTCTCTATTGAAAATCATAATTATCAAACACGATATCAAAGTGCAAGTGCTAAATCAAAGGGTACCTACATACTCATACATAAATATATTATAAACCTTAAAAAAAATGAATATAATGCAAATATCTTAAATGATAAATGACTTCAAACAAATCTGATATAATATTCAGTGCTCAAAAGGCAAAATCCACAATCTAAAGTGCAAGTGCTAATCAAAAAATATCTACGTATTAATACATGAATGTAAACCATAAATAAATAAATAAATACATCGGGTTCAAATATCATAAAAAATAATACAGTCTAAATAAATTTGATATAGTATCCAGTGGCCCAAAGCGAAATCCACAGTGACTTGTGACAGTACTTCACAGATGGAAACTTTTCAGTGACCTTCACTGTGGCTTTGACACACGTATTTGACACAGGGCTTGTCACGTGTCTTCTAGGGAGGGACAAAAGGTTCGGCCCGAGCGAACACCAAACAATATGCAGTGTTTGGGGCAAATTCGAAAGCCGCCGGTACACCGTGAAAGTCTATGGGACACTAACATGAAAAATCAAAAGTGCTCATTTTAAAAGCTTATATGCAAGTTATTATCATAAAAAGTGTTTGGAGACCCGGTTCCTACCCCAGGGGACATGTATCAATGCAATTTTTTTTTTAAAAACGTCCGTTTTTTTTTCGGGAGCAGTGTTTTTTTTTTAATGCTTAAAGTGAAACAGTAAAAATTAAATATTCCTTTAAATATCATGCCTGGGGGTGTCTATAGTATACCTGTAAAGTAGCGCATTTTTCCTGTGTTTAGAACAGTACTGCAGCAAAATTACGTTTCTAAAGGAAAAATTGTCATTTAAAACTGATTGCGGCTGTAATGAATTGTTGGGTCTTGGAAATATAGATAAAACTCATTTTAAAAAATGGCATGGGGTCCCCCCAGTCCATTACCAGGCCCTTCAGGTCTGGTATGGAAATTAAGGGGAACCCTGTGCCAAATAAAAAAAAGTGGCATAGGGGTCCCCCCAAATTCCATACCAGACCCTTATCCGAGCACGCAACCGTACCAGGCCACATGCCCTCAACTGACCCCAAAGCACCTTGTCCCCATGTTGATGGGGGCAAGGGCCTCATCCCCCACAACCCTTGCCCGGTGGTTGTGGGGGTATGCGGGTGGGGGCTTATCGGAATCTGAAAGCCCCCTTTAACAAGGGGACCCCAATGGGAATTTGTAACGGGGTACATTGTACACCTACCATTTCTCAAAAAAAGTGTCAACAATGGTAAAAAAATCAAGAGACAGCTTGGGCCTTTAAAGTCCTTTATTAAAAGATAAAAAAATAAAAAATGTCCAGCGATGTCCATTCATCTTCTATCACACCGCCGCAGAGCCGAAAATAGAAAAAAATGGGTGACCCCGCTCCCCTCTGATGCCACGGGGAAGCCCCCATGGCGTCAGAGGGGGGCAGGGTCACCAGTTTACGTCACCAGGTGGCCCCGCCCTCAGCTATATAACAGCTGTCATCAATGACAAGCGTCACTCAATGGGAGCCTTCCATGGAGGCGGAGGTGTTGCGTTTTTTTTTTTTTTCGACTCATCGGTGGCATGATAGAAGATGAATGGACATCGCTGGACATTTTTATTTTTTTATCTTTTAATAAAGGACAAGCTGTCTCTTGTCTTTTCATTTTTGACACTTTTTTGTGAATAGTAGGGGACATGGTTTGGGGTTCCCCTAAATATTCATACCAGACCCAAAGGGCCTGGTAATGGACTGGGGGGTACCCCATGCTGTTTTTTTCAATTAATTTTATCTATTTTGCCGAGACTCCACAATTCATTACAGCCGTGATCAGTTTTAAATGACTTTTTTCCTTTAGAAATTTAATTTTCCTGCGGTACTGTTCAAAATGTGCAGTAGAACTAACACCGGGCTCCGAGTTAGTGGACTCTGTGGAACACCAATCCCTTCACTGTAGATGTCCTCTGTGTATATATGCAAAGAAAGGCTCAGTGGTGTAGTGGTTAGCACTTTCACCTAGCAGTAATAGGGTCGCTGGTTCAGACCACGACACCTTCTGCCTGGATGAGAAACAAACAACCACCGCTCCAAGACTCTCCTTCCCAAGCGAATGCTCCTGCTCCTGTGTGGGAGCCCCAGGTGCTGGCTAATAGCACAATGATTGGAAATCAAAAAAGGAAGAACTCCGGACAGCCGCACACCGAGAAAATAAAATCCAAAAAGTTTATTTAAAAGCAAAAAACACTGCAATCCATACACGGCAAAAAAGGGGGGTACAGAGCTGACGCGTTTCGCACCACAACTAGTGCTTACTCATAGCTGATGAACTCACAAATGAATATCAAATATATATGCTTACAGGATGTGCATCACATGATTGTTTGATGGAAAAAGGCTGTTACCAGCAGCTGAAAACTAGGCTTAATTGGATATCAACATGTGCTGCTAGGCTAATTCTGCAGAGTGAGAGTGACCACTTTAAAAGAAGCCTGATGTTGTTTAAAGACAAACTTAGGTGAAAAAGTTATAAGACCTGATAAGGAAATCGCATAAAAATGCATAAAACTATCAAGTGTGCACACAGTGTTATGTGTACACACTTAAAGGGCCCATTCAATAGAATAGCCCAACCCAATTGCGATTTCAATGAATGTTATAGTGAAAAAAAAAATCTTTTTTACGTGTGTGAAGGAACTAGTGAGATACATTTAAATAAAAGAAATATATACATAATGTTCAAAAAATGTGGAATGTATATAAACTCTCCAAAAATAAAGTCTATATATTTGTGATAGCGAATGGGTGAGGGGGTGAATAGATAGTGAGGTATGTATATAACCATTTATTGGTATTATATATATCCGCTAACCAAATCGCTGTGATGAAATCGCTAACCAAATCGCTATGATAAGGTTTGTTGAACAACACTTGCCGAAAACCACCTAGTGAGTTGAAGTTATATTTAAATACTATACTGATGATACTAATACTTAACGGTTATATTGTGTGTCTTAAGTTATTTTAAGTTATTTTAAACGTGATTCCTGATGTGAATTTTAGTATCCAAGACTTCACTTGTATATTGTGTGGATAGGCATATTCAAAAATGAAATGAAATAAAAAAAAAAAAAGATAAATGACAAAATATATGAAATGTGAAGAAGAAAAGTGAATAGACAATCGTGCACTCTAAATGGTGTGTCTATATGTTTAATTAATCGTTTTTGTATTTATTTTTGTTTTTATTTTTATTTTGTATATCTAATGTTGTTCAATCGGGTTGATAGCCTGCATAGTGTGCTAACGGCTATATCTTCTTTCAAAGGGTTTTTAGCAAAACCTTACTCATTGGCTACTGGCAGTGTCGGTGATGAATATATGCATTTTATACAATAGTTATACATGACCAGTGACTGTAATTAATCCTTTTGAGACTTCGTAATTGTGTATCTATGGAACAATCCGTGGACCCGGGCGACCAAATTAGATAGAAGTCCCGACCAGTGTCGGTGCTTCTATGGGGCGGCGGGCTGCAGAGGCATCGCAGAAACCTCCCAATTTAATGTTATTGGGTTCTACGGGTCGTTGACAGCTGTCTATTTTAATGAACCGTCCCATGACAATTGGTGGAAACATTGAGAGGTAAGGCGGATCAATGAATTAAATGTGGCCCGTATTACACAGCCAGTGTACAACTCGAAGGATGCAAAAAACGGGTTGTCACTCTGATAGTGAGCATTATACGATAAAGCGCTTCAATTCCAAAATGTTGTGCAACCAATCACCACAGTTGTTCACAACTCTATGGACACTGCAAGTGGAGGGGTTTCAGCCAGTCCCTATCTATCTGTGTGTACACATAGCCTTACAATGTGGATTTAAAACTATTTATTCCACTAGGTCTGAGATGATACGGCTCTTTATGCATGGGATGATGTGAGACTCTATAAAGATAGAAGATTATTAGTTTGACAATAGTAATGATCATAGATAATTATATGTATATGATAAGTTTGCATCCAAATGTCAAAAACTTTGAATGCTGATGACTGCAGATGCCATGTATCCAAATTGGTAACAAAGTTGATATAAAAGGCATCAAAGGCAGTGGGTAGTGGAGATAATGTATATAAACGTATATCAATATACGCTATATATTGTCATCAGGATGCAAATAGAGTCTATGTAGAGGGAAATCAATGTGTTTGACCGACATGCATAAATAATACTATACTACGGCAATAGTAAAGCCATGGTATATATTGGCTGAAATCAGCAATGATAAAGCCGTAATTACCACCCGTTATGTCAGTAGTGGTGTCTGCTCCCTGAGGACAGCCGTCTTCCTAGTTTGCTGCACCTGTGTCGGATCTTAGTTTATCCAATGTTGATGTGTGTATGGAGCCTTCAGAGATCTAACATTTGGTGTATGCATTTGAATGAAAGTATCCCTTTAGTCTTAGTAAATAGCGTGTGTGCTTGGATATTCAGTGGAAAATATGTTTTATAAGTGACATCCAGCATATTTGGCAACTGAATAGGTCCATATATAAATGAACATTGACAACCATCATAATAGGGAAGCCAAATTTAAACACGATATACACAAAGTGTCTAGAGGATATTTTAGAAACAGTTCTCTTATCGGAATAGTGGATGTAAAGCGCATAGGGCAACTGTAAACATACTTAGTCTGAATGAAACGTAAATAGGAGTAAAGCAGTAAATATTTAAATATAGAACTCCAAAAAAACAACCTTCATTCATAATAGTGGGAAACATCCCATTCAAAATTTAAACCAAGAGGAATTCTAGTATTTAAAATAAAAATCCAATAGACTTCACGTTTACATAGCAAACGGAATCGATCGCCTCCCCGTTTTGGAGTGGCGATTTTCTCAATACCTTGTATAAATAAACTGGAAACATCTTTTGCATGTACTAAATTCCAGTGTTTTGCAACATTGGTAGAATGATTTTTAGTGATGTCATATAGGTGATCGTACAGTCGATCCTTTAAGCGGCGAATAGTGCGCCCCACATATTGAATATGGCAACTTGTACATGTAATTACATAAACTAAAAAAGATGTATTGCAATTGATGAAGGTGGATATTTCATGCGTATTTTTGTTGGTACAAGACTGAATATTGGGGCCCTGCCTTATATGTATACAGTAGGCACAGCTCCTTTGCCCACATTTGTAATTGCCTTTAAAATGGAGCCAGTTTGGTTTGGACTGGTGTGAGAGGAAAAGGCTGTGTGAAAGGGTATTACCCAGAGTGGGGGCCCTTCGTGAAACTGTCTTGATTCCTTTGGCCAAAACTTCGTTAAATGCTGAATCACTGTATAGAACGGGAAGGTATCTCATGATGATCTTTTTTATGTGTTTAAATTCAGTACTGAATGGCGTAGAAAAGACTGGTACTGTCTCTGTAGCACGTGACGTGCTGTAGCCCTGCTTATTGCTGTTTTTTTTTTCTTTTTTTTCTTTTAGCAAGCTAGCTCTTGGGATAACACTGACAGCAGAATAAGCTTTATCTATATCAGTGTTTGAATAGCCTCTACTTGTAAACCTTGATGCCATAAGTTTGGCTTCAGTGTGGAACGTATCAGATGTACTGCAAATGCGTTTTAGTCTGAGAAACTGGCCAAAAGGGACCCCTTTGATGGTATGGCTTGGATGTGCAGAGTCTGCTCTGAGTAAAACATTACCCGCCGTGGGTTTCCTAAACAGACTAGTGATGATTTTGCCATTAACCCCTGACAGTGTGATGTCCAGAAAATCTATGGCATCGGCATTTAGTGTGCCTGTGAACCGCAAATTTAAATCGTTATCATTGAGATACATGAGCCAGGTGTCTAAGTCAGTGTGTTCGTCATTAGAAATGAACAACAGGTCATCTATGTATCGACCAAAAAAAATGGTGTCCTTTCGGCGGGGACTTTCATGTCCAAAGATGCGGGACCTCTCCCACCAGCCCATGTAAAGGTTGGCTAGGGAGGGAGAAAATTTTGCTCCCATCGAAGCCCCGCATCTCTGGAGATAAAAGTCCCCGTCGAACATGAAAAAATTGTGGGTCAAAAGATATTCTAAAGCCTGAACAATAAATTCCTGTAGTACCAAAGAGAATTTACCGGATTCTTGCAAAGCCCATGCAACTGCCTGTAACCCCAGGTGATGGGGTATGCTGGAGTATAGGCTGGTGACATCACATGTAATCCATCTGAAAGATGGTTGCCATTCAAAATCTTGTAATTTACATAGCAACTGCTTGGTGTCTCTGAGATGACCCGGCAAGTTGAAAACCAATGGTTGAAGGTGATGGTCTACCCATTCCCCAAGGCGCTCATTCAAAGAGCCTATCCCTGCCACTATCGGCCGACCTGTGAGAGGCGTAAGGCCCTTGTGTATTTTTGGTAAATGGTGAAATACTGGCATGATGGGACAGTCTGGAATGAACATTAACTTTTCAGTGTGAGAGAAAATTCCTGATGTCACTGCCCTGTCTAATAGCGTGGATAATTTTGTTTTAAATACCTGTGTGGGGTCAGTTTTAAGGCGCTGATATGTGACTGGGTCAGACAGTTGACGCACCGCTTCCTCTTTGTAAGTGATGGAATCTAAAACCACTACGCTACCCCCTTTGTCTGCGTTTTTAATAATTATGTTATTGTCTGCTGACAGTGATTTGAGGGAAGCTAGTTCTGCTTGGGTGAGATTTTGGGGTGAAGATTCCTTCCGGCAATCACGTGCAAGACGGACCAAATCCCTCTCTACTAACCGCTGGAAAAGATCTAGATCACCCCCCCGTGACTCCACAGGATAAAAGTCTGACTTTAACTTAAATGGTATATTACTATGTATATCTGTGGGATCACCAGGGGAGGGATCAGACTCCTCCAGTAGTTCTACCAAATCCTGCAGTGCACATACTTCTAAAAAATTTTTAGGTGAAGAGAGAGAAATGGACTCACCCATATCGCAGTTGTCGGGAGGAATCACGATGTCCTGTGTACTAGGTTGCAAGAAATGTTTCCTAAGGGTGAGCTTACGTGAAAATTTGTTAACATCTAATATTGTCCCAAACAGGTCAAAATGTCTATTAGGACAGAAATTTAATCCCTTAGATAAAAGGCTGACTTCTTCCGTCTTGAGGTGTCTGCTGGAAATGTTCACAACATTCAGAGTTATTTCTTGGTCTTGCCTCGTAGTGCATATTGTGTGTCCTTTGTGGTGTTGATGTCTCTTACCACCTCTCCTCGTTTTCTTATGGATGGTTTCTTCTTGGTCTGTCCGGATCCATGAGGGTTTCCTGGGCTGCGTCTATTGGTTGCTCCGTCTTGTTCTGTGTGGATAGATGCAATTGTTCTGACTGGTGAAGAGTCTGACATACTATATGCCAGTGTATCGTCTCCAATATCACTTTCTTGATCTGAGAAGCTGACTTGTTTCGGTTTATTTCTGCGTGACTTCGTTTGGAAGAGCTGTGGTTTCTTCCAAACATAAACCTTGTTGGTTTCATAGTCTGTTTTGTCCCGGATCATCTTACCTCGTTTCCCATCTATGACGGACTTTTCCAGTTTGTCTAGCTTACTGTTTAATCGTGCATCAGACTCTGCAAAGTCTGTGTGTGTTTGCAATGTAGCTAGATCCTTCTGAATTGCAGAAATGTCAGCTTGTAGTACTTCCATTTCTCTTTTCTTTGAAGAGACCAGAATGTTCATTAATTTAAACGAGCAGACATCCAAGGTGTCTGTCCATTCCTTCTTGTGTTGGTCGTCAAATAGATCTGAGGAAGGAAATTTCTTAATCCTTAGTCCTCTCGGTATGTGTGCCAGTGATATATATTCACTTAGGAAGTTGATGTCCCAATAAGCTCTGATTTCTCTTGCCATTAGATGTTCAAGTTTCCTAAAATGGCGAATGAGTATGACCCCATCATCGTCCGATGATTGTAACATTTGTGTCTGTGAGGATTGTCTCAAAGGATTATTACATGATGCCGTGAGGGTTCTGCTGTACCCACCTCCCGCCGGAGGTGTAGGTGGAATGGTGTTGTCCATTGCTTTCAGTGATGTAAAGATGGATTTTATGACTCCCAGATAAACACTGATTGTAGGAGATGGTTTCTTGAGGCAAAAAAATCGCTGATGTAAGGAATGTCCGAGCTGGTAGAGGAATTGAGCAAAGTCCAGAGATTTTTGTGCAGATGAGAAACAAACAACCACCGCTCCAAGACTCTCCTTCCCAAGCGAATGCTCCTGCTCCTGTGTGGGAGCCCCAGGTGCTGGCTAATAGCACAATGATTGGAAATCAAAAAAGGAAGAACTCCGGACAGCCGCACACCGAGAAAATAAAATCCAAAAAGTTTATTTAAAAGCAAAAAACACTGCAATCCATACACGGCAAAAAAGGGGGGTACAGAGCTGACGCGTTTCGCACCACAACTAGTGCTTACTCATAGCTGATGAACTCACAAATGAATATCAAATATATATCCTTACAGGATGTGCATCACATGATTGTTTGATGGAAAAAGGCTGTTACCAGCAGCTGAAAACTAGGCTTAATTGGATATCAACATGTGCTGGTAGGCTAATTCTGCAGAGTGAGAGTGACCACTTTAAAAGAAGCCTGATGTTGTTTAAAGACAAACTTAGGTGAAAAAGTTATAAGACCTGATAAGGAAATCGCATAAAAATGCATAAAACTATCAAGTGTGCACACAGTGTTATGTGTACACACTTAAAGGGCCCATTCAATAGAATAGCCCAACCCAATTGCGATTTCAATGAATGTTATAGTGAAAAAAAAAAAAAAATTATTTTTTACGTGTGTGAAGGAACTAGTGAGATACATTTAAATAAAAGAAATATATACATAATGTTCAAAAAATGTGGAATGTATATAAACTCTCCAAAAATAAAGTCTATATATTTGTGATAGCGAATGGGTGAGGGGGTGAATAGATAGTGAGGTATGTATATAACCATTTATTGGTATTATATATATCCGCTAACCAAATCGCTGTGATGAAATCGCTAACCAAATCGCTATGATAAGGTTTGTTGAACAACACTTGCCGAAAACCACCTAGTGAGTTGAAGTTATATTTAAATACTATACTGATGATACTAATATTTAGTGGTTATATTGTGTGTCTTAAGTTATTTTAAGTTATTTTAAACGTGATTCCTGATGTGAATTTTAGTATCCAAGACTTCACTTGTATATTGTGTGGATAGGCATATTCAAAAATGAAATGAAATAAAAGATAAAAAAAGAAAAATGACAAAATATATGAAATGTGAAGAAGAAAAGTGAATAGACAATCGTGCACTCTA
This sequence comes from Lithobates sylvaticus, assembly GCA_028564925.1. NCBI lineage: Eukaryota > Metazoa > Chordata > Amphibia > Anura > Ranidae > Lithobates > Lithobates sylvaticus. The sequence continues at coordinate 338,034,298 of CM053026.1, read as the reverse complement.
AATGGTGTGTCTATATGTTTAATTAATCGTTTTTGTATTTATTTTTGTTTTTATTTTTATTTTGTATATCTAATGTTGTTCAATCGGGTTGATAGCCTGCATAGTGTGCTAACGGCTATATCTTCTTTCAAAGGGTTTTTAGCAAAACCTTACTCATTGGCTACTGGCAGTGTCGGTGATAAATATATGCATTTTATACAATAGTTATACATGACCAGTGACTGTAATTAATCCTTTTGAGACTTCGTAATTGTGTATCTATGGAACAATCCGTGGACCCGGGCGACCAAATTAGATAGAAGTCCCGACCAGTGTCGGTGCTTCTATGGGGCGGCGGGCTGCAGAGGCATCGCAGAAACCTCCCAATTTAATGTTATTGGGTTCTACGGGTCGTTGACAGCTGTCTATTTTAATGAACCGTCCCATGACAATTGGTGATTTGTGAGTTCATCAGCTATGAGTAAGCACTAGTTGTGGTGCGAAACACGTCAGCTCTGTACCCCCCTTTTTTGCCGTGTATGGATTGCAGTGTTTTTTGCTTTTAAATAAACTTTTTGGATTTTATTTTCTCGGTGTGCGGCTGTCCGGAGTTCTTCCTTTTTTGATTACCTTCTGCCTGGAGTTTGCATGTTCTCCCTGTGCCTGCGTGGGTTTCCTCCGGGTACTCCGGTTTCCTCCCACACTCCAAAGACATGCTGGTAGGTTAATTAGATCCTGTCGATAAAATTGGCCAAATATGTGTATGCTGTATGTGTATGTGTTTGTAAGCGTGTCAGGACCCCACAGGGCAAGGACCGCACTATACCACAGATGGACACCAGTGGTAAAAAAAAAGCGCCCTGAGGCGATTCAGTTCGCATAGGTAGCGCTATACAAGTCATTCATTCATTCATGCATAAGATATGGGTATGTATTAAGTGTATTTTAGGCGTGATATAGGTGTGATCATATAGTTTAGTTCAATTAATGTCCATATCTTCTTAGTAGCAAGCGAACAGTTAAATGGGTGTATACATCATGTGACTCGCAAAAAAAAGACATTTCAGCAGTATTTGGTTGGTTCAGACTGGTTTTGATAAGGAAGTAATTTTGTGCAGCTTTTTGGGTTCTTATCAGTAGTTTGTGTCCTCACATATCCAGTAGTTTCAATTTCTCCGGAATTGAAACACAAGTGAAGGAAAAAAAAAGGAGAGCGTCTAGAAAAAAAAGAAAAGTGTATTACCAATTCTTAAAGTGATATTCTATATATATCAACATTATCAGACCCCTATAATTCTACTCAGTATCATGTTTAATAATTATGATTTTCAATAGAGACACTTATATATAGTGGCAATATACATTTCAGCACACACATTGTCACTTCATTCTCTTTTTATTATTTATCACCACTGGCCTTTGCACTTTATCTATTGACACATTTGTTAATAGTATTTTTACAGAGGCATACACAGTGCGGCACAAATTTATATATTTATCTTTAGTCCAACACAGTTTATGGGAGTGTGTCTGGTGTCAGCAGCTGAAAGAAATTTAGACATCTCCCTATACCTGTGGGATGTTTTTTTGGATTCATAGTTTATTGGACTGGTAGCTTGCAAAATTTTCAATTACATAAACATACCTTTTCTTTGTTTAAAAAAAAGATGATTAAAAGTTTAATTGATGATATAGTTTCTGTAATCTCACTGGATTTTCATTGTTCTTGAAAAAAAAAGAAACACAATTATTTTCATGAGCAGGGCCCTCGCATTTCTTGTCTAGTGTACTTTATTGTTAACAAAACATGAGTATTTACTGTACATCCTACTGTAAATCTCTATGGAAAATGATAGTACTACATAAATAAAAGATAATAACAATAATAATATTGGTCTGGAAAGAGGAGATTGTTATATTCATGCAGCATAACAAATTGTTTTAGATATATTTCACCCTGGGGCTACAGACATAGATGCTGAAACACAAGTATGTATTCTTATTTTATGAAAGTATTCTAAGTTTGACAAGTTTCCAACAACAAACAGTCATATTCAGTTTTTTAACCCTCCAACTGTATTTTTCACTGCAGGTTTTTTTACCTGACAGGTAGCTGTTCAGCACATTAGATTAACTTCCTCCCTTTAAGCCAAACATTTTCTGGTTGTGAAAAACAGTTGTGATAAACAGTAGAAGGGTTAGTATCTCTGTCAAGTTTTTATTGTTTTACAACTTTCATAACTTGGAACAAGTAGCAAAAATATGCAGGATAAAGGCTGCTATACATACACAAAACACTGCAATAACCCCTAAAATATGTCTGCACCACCAAGCAGGTTTTATTGTTGTCTGCCTCTCCGCTGGGGAGATTTCACCACATTTCATGTTCAATAACCAGCACCTAACATCTAACACCTAGCAGGGGTTATAACCATCCTACCAAACCAAATTATCCAACCAAATGAATACATGGAAGTTGATTTTTTTAGATTCTGGCATATTGTAAGTTGGATACTTTGTGGCATTTGCATAGTAATGGTTCTTCTGGCGACTCAACCATGCAGCCCATTTTTCTTCAAGTGCCTCCTTATTGTGCATCTCAAATCAGCTACACCACATGTTTTCAGAGAGTCCTGTATTTCACCTGAAGTTATTTGTGGGTTTTTCTTTGGATCCCATAAATGTTCCTGGCAGTTGTGGCTGAAATTTTAGTTGGTCTACCTGACCGTGGTTTGGTTTCAACTGCACCCCTCATTTTCCACTTCTTGATTAGAGCTTGAACACTGCTGATTGGCATTCTCAATTCCATTCTCAATTCCTTGGATATCTTTTTATATCCCTTTCCTGTTTTATACAGTTCAACTACCTTTTCACGCAGATCCTTTGAAAAAATGTTTGCTTTCCAGATTGACTCAGAATCCAGAAATGTCAGTGCATCACAGGATGAAAGATGCAAGGGTCTGTCAGGAGTCCAGAAACTCATTGACCTCATTGACCGCAGGTGAGGGTGGTTACCTTTAATAGCCATTCAAACCAACTGTGTCAACTTGTTTGCATGTTATCAGGCCAAAAATCACCAGGGTATGTGATCAGGGTCATTTGGGTAGTCTCTGTTGTCATTATGATTTAAAAAAAGAGTAAACACAGTTGATTGATAACAAATGGCTTCAGCCAAACACTAACCATGAGTGAAAGAAAAGTTTTTTGTGTTATCATTCATATTCTCTGAAATATGGCCAAGAAACCATAAATTCTGCCAGGGTATGTAAACTTATGAGCACAACTGTATATATACCATAGTTTGTAGACGCTATAACTTTCACACAAATCATTTACTATACACTTATTGTGTGTTTTTTTTACCAGACATGTGGTCTAAATTTATGCAGAAATGTGATTTTATTAGATATGTTTTCCACCAAAAGAAAGCTCTATTTGTGTAAACAAAATGATAAAAACTTCATTTGCGTACAGTATTGCATAACACGCAATTA
>CM053026.1:337968542-338030357 GCA_028564925.1 Lithobates sylvaticus | reverse complement strand
GTTTGCTAAATTTTATAACAAACTATGAAAAATGTTTTGGTGGTTTTTTTTCAAATTTTCAGCCTTTTCCCCCCATTTGTTTAGCAAAAAAAAGAAAAGAAAAAAAAGTGATGATTAAATATCAAAAGAAAGCGCCATTTGTGTGGAGAAAAAAAAAAAAAATTTTAAAATGTCATGAGTAGTGTTGCATGACCACGCAATTGACAAAAGTGTCACAGTGCTGAAAGCTGAAAATTGGCCTGGGGAGGAAGGGGGTAAAAGTGCAGAGAAGGCAAGTGGTTAAAGTGATTGTAAAGGATCTTTTTTTTTGACAAACATGTCATACTTGCCTCCACTGGGCAGCTTGTTTCGCGCAGAGAGGCCCCGAACATCCTCTTCTAGGGTCAGCTGGTGGCTACTCCCCACAGGGGGGTTACCTTGTGGGCACGCTCCCGAGTCCAAGATTTGCATTCATAGACATGCATGCCAGAAGCAGCCCTGCCCCCCGTCTCACTGGATTTGATTGACAGCAATGGGAGCCAATGGCTGCGCTGTCATCAATCTATCCAATCAAGAGCCGGGACTCAGTTGAGAGAGGGACATCGCGTCCCCGAAGAAGAGATGAAGGGGGGCGGCGGTGACTGCCAGATGTTTTCTCACCTTAATGAATAGGATGCATTAAGGTGAAGAAACACAAGGGTTTACAACCCCTTTAAGGAACGGATCTACATAATTATTACCACATACACCGGGCATCACTAAATGACGGGCTGCGTCCGGCCCGAGCTGCTGCTCTCTCCAGACCGTTGATTGTGCCATTTAGTCGCCGCTTTTGTCCCCAGCCTCCTACGCTGTCAGAGTAGAGGAGCGGAGCGGACAGCGGGACAATTCTGGACTGGGATCAGCACTGCATGGAGAGAGGTAGCTGCCTGTCACATTAATCGGGAAGAAATTGGCTGCTAGGTGGTGGTCCCAGCAGCCAATCACCAGTTTGCTAATAGGGGGCAATGCAGTGTGAAGGCGGGGGATGTGAAGGGGGCAAGCAGCTGCAAACAAAATGGAGGTGCTGCACAGAAAACGTGTAGGAGTTCCATTGACTCTTAAAAACACACTGATATACAAGGTGCAATTTCCCCGCACATAAAAATTGCATGGTACAAACACCATGCCGTTTACATGCGGCTGTATTTTTAAAAATTTCCAGGACTTTTCCCCCCCGCAGAAAACGCTGGCACAGCAGCCTATTCAAATTAATAGGCTGTCGTGCCTGCACACCTGGGCTGTGATGCAAAAAATCTGAGTCAATGCAAAAAAATGGCAAGTCAGACCACAGCTGGACAAAATTGTACTAATCTGACCTTCATGAATTTTATTGATACCCCTGACATACACCTTGTTTGCAAACTCCTACCACTTGAATACATAACAAAGAGGGACCAGGCTCCCCAACAAGCACAACCTCTTCACACTGAGCATATTGGTGAAATAAAACAAAATCTGGACACAAGTTTACCTCCAGCAGCTGTAGGCGGCTCATTTTGCACAGCTTTTCTTCCTCTGCCTCTTCGTGGTGGAGCAGGCGACTGTACAGATGTGGTGTTTGACTCCACCAGCTGAGACACATCTGCCGCTTGTGGAAGCTCTTCAACATTCTGTTTACGGTTTTTAGCAGTCTGGCGATGGACGGATCTTTTATCTGTTTTGGCTACAAGCTTTGCATCTTCCTGCGTTTCTGAAACGTCTGTCGTTTCTAAAGAGTATTGAACAAAAAAGTCAGTTTAATACTAAACAAGCCATCAGACTGAACAAAAGCTACAGACTGTCCATCAGATCATTGTCAGTGTTACTGGTTTCAATGCCCTACATTTTTCCTGGTGAACACCAAACCCCTGTTCAAAAACAGTGAAAAGTGCATATTAAACTCCTCACTTAAATGGAGGGGGAAAAAAAAAAAAAAAAAAAAAAAAAACTGCCACTGTATTTGTGCAGAGCAAAAGTTGTATTTTATTTTAAAATTTCTCTACTGCATAGCCAGATTGAAAAGAGAAGAAATAAAAAACCTTGTGGGGTGCCCAAATGGCAAGGATTAAATGCTAGTTATAGGGGTTCTAAAGGTCCTTTTTTAAAAATGTTATACTTGCTCTCCTCTGTGCAAGGGTTTTGCACAGAGCGCTACCGATCCTCCTTTTCTGGCATCCTTCAGCAGCACTCCTGGCTGCTCCTCGTCTCAAGTGCCCCCAAGGAGAGCCACATTCCACGAGGGCACTTGTGCAGGCGTACGCAGAGTCCTGCTGCTGCATCCATTGACAGACAGCAGGCCCCTCGGCACTGGATTTGATTAACAGCACCGGGAGCAAATAGCTTCTGCTGCTACTAATCTAGCCAATGAGGACCTGAGACAGCAGTTGGAGCTGCTGGTATGATCGGATTTAGGCAAGTAAAAAAGGGGGCTTTGGGGGGCTGCTGCACTACAGAAGGTTTTTAACCTAAATGCATTAAGGTGAAAACCTTGAGTGTTTACAACCTCTTTAAGTCTAGGGTAATGCTGTATTAGTTAACCGACTCCCCAGCCTCCTGTCTGCCAGTTTCAAGTGTGCCTAACTCACATACAACACAGGGTTAATAGCCTTGCATTGTATGTAATACTAAGACTCCATTCACAGACCACAGCTTCAGGGAAAGAACAGTGCCGGAGCAGGTTTTGGGTAAAGGAGCACAGCCCTCGTCTGAAGCATCTAAGACTTGAAGGTAATTTTAAAAAGGTGTTATACTTGGTCTGTGTTCGCTCTGTGCAATGGTTTTGCACAGGGCAGCCAGAAACATCCTTCTAGGGTCCCTGCTGCCATTTCTTGCTCTTCCTATTCTCAGAGTGCCCCATAATAAGCTGCTTACTACCGTATGTGGGCACTTTTGTGCACTTGATCCTGAGCCAGGCCAAGTGCCTAAAGATACAGACTTGTTCATGCCGCCCACTCCCTCCTCACGGGCTTGGACTGACAGCTTCAGGAGCGAATGGCTCTCACTGCTACCGAGTCTCCTGGGGGGGGCAGTCACAGCAAGCAGCCCGCACATGCGCAGTGCGTGCCCGGCTGTGAAGCCACACACCTGGACACCCAGTGAAAAATCTAGGCGCCGCAGAGTAGGGGGGGGGGGGACTAGTAGGGCTTCGTTCCCCGCATCGGCAGACCTTGGGACAGGCAAGTGTCATGTTATTAAAAGCCAGCAGCTGCAGTATTTGTAGCTGCCGACTTAATTTTTTTTTTCTCCTTACAGCGGAGTTCCGCTTTAAAAAAAAAAAAAAAAAAAAAAAAAAAAAAAAAAAATCCCACACGTTACCCTTTATAACAACTTTAACCAGTTCAATACCCGCCCATAGTCATATGACGCCCACAAGGTGGATCTACCATCCTGGGTGGGCGTCATATGACGTCCTCGGGTTCCCGGCCGCCTGGGGGGCGCGCGGCATCGCTCGGGACCCGGTGCGAGTGCCCGGCGGCCGCGATGTCCGCCGGGCACCCGCGATTGCCCGTTAAAACAACGGGACCGGGCGGGACCGTGGAGCTGTGTGTGTAAACACACAGCCCCACGTCCTGTCAGCGGGGTGGAGACCGATCATGTGATCCCAGTACAGAGGATCACATGATCGGTCTCCTCCCCTTAAGTCCCCTCCCCCTACAGTTAGAATCACTCCTATTAGGGACACACATTAACCCCTCCAGCGCCCTCTAGTGTTAACCCCTTCCCTGACAGTCACATTTACACAGTAATCATTGCAATTTTATAGCAACGATCGCTGTGTAAATGTGAATGGTTCCAAAAATGTGTCAAAAGTGTCCGAAGTGTCCGCCGCAATGTCGCAGTCACGAAAAAAAAAAATCGCAAATCGCCGCCATTACTAGTAAAAAAAAAAAAAAAAAAAAATTCAATAAATCTATCCCCTATTTTGTAGACGCTATAACTTTTGCGCAAACCGATCAATATACGCTTATTGCGATTTTTTTTACCAAAAATATGTAGAAGAATACGTATCGGCCTAAACTGAGGAAAAAAATTGTTTTTTTTTAAAAAAAATGGGATATTTATTATAGCAAAAAGTAAAAAATATATTTTTTTTTTCAAAATTGTCGCTCTTCTTTTGTTTATAGCGCAAAAAATATAAAAACCGCAGGGGCGATCAAATACCACCAAAAGAAAGCTCTATTTGTGGGAAAAAAAGGACGTCAATTTTGTTTGGGTGTAACGTCGCACGACCGCGCAATTGTTAGTTAAAGCGACGCAGTGCCGAATCGCAAAAAGTGCTCTGGTAAGGAAGGGTGTTTAAAAGCCCTGTATTGAAGTGGTTAAAGAGCATTTGACCATTGTAGTGCAGGGGATGCAAATATAAGGTTTGTGTTGTTCCTGGAGTTGACATGGACGGTACGTGTCAATTTTACATGTTTATTTTAGCACTAAAGATCCAAAAACTATGCTGCCCATAGCAAGCAAGATCTGTTCCTATCCACCAGAAATGAACAACCAGAACAGTTACTTTAATAAAAGGTTAAGTGAAAAGAAAAGGCTTACTTTCTGTAGACCTAGCAGATCTTCCTCTAAGTTTAGGCGACGTGACCTCAGCAGTAACTGGAAGAGATTCTTTGCTTGCTTCGCTGTTCTGGAGTCTTCCACTGCGTGGTGGAGATATTGCCGCAATGTCTGGAACAGTTTTCTCAGGTATGCCTGTAGTTTTAGGTCTTCCTCTGCGTGTAGGTACGCTTACATCACTTGCTGCTGGAACAGACTCTTTAGGAATATCTGTAGTTTTAGGTCTTCCTCTGCGTATTGGGGAAGTTACATATTTTTCTGATGGAACAGGCTCCTTTGGCTCCTCTGCAACCTTTGCTCTTCCTCTGCGGGTGGGAGAGGTTACATCACCTGCTGCTGGAGCAGACTCTTGAGGAATATCTTTAGTTTTAGGTCTTCCTCTGCGTGTAGGAGAAGTTACATCACTTGCTGCTGTAACAGGCTCTTTAGGTTGCTCTGAAAGCTTTGCTCTTCCTCTGCGTGTAGGAGAGGTTGCGTCACTTGCTGCTGGAGCAGGCTCTTTTTGCTCCTCTGCAACCTTTGTTCTTCCCCTGCGTACAGGAGAGGTTACATCACTTTTTTCCTTTGGAACAGGCTCCTTAACCAATGCTGCAGCTTTAGCTCTTCCTCTGCGTGCTGGGGAAGTTACATCACTTGCTGCTTGAACAGGCTCATTAGGTTGCTCTGAAAGCCTTGTTCCTCTTCGGGTGGGAGAAGTCACATCATCTGCTGCTGGCAGAGGCACTTTAGGAATATCTGTAGTTTTAGGTCTTCCTCTGCGTGTAGGAGAGCTGACTTCATTTGCTGTTGGAACAGGCTCTTTACGTTCCTCCACAACCTTTGTTCTTCCTCTGCGTGCAGGAGAGGATACGTCACCACTCTCCGCTGGAACAGGCTCTTTAATCACTGATGCAGCTTTAGGTCTTCCCCTGCGTGTAGAAGTTACGTCTTCACTTGCAGAAGAAACCGGCTCTTCAGGAAGATCAGTTTTAGCTTTAGCCCTTCCTCTACGCGTCTGAGATACATCGGTAACTTTTTCAGGAACATCTGCAGGGATTTTTGCTCTTCCTCTGCGAGTCGTAGGTGCTTCTTCAGTTACTATAGCAGACTCTTTGGGTAATCCTGCAGAGGCTTTAGGCCTTCCTCTACGGGATGAAGCAACCTCAGAGACTGGTTCTTTAGTAGCATCCTTGGGTAGTTCTACAGTGTCTATGGATCTTCCTCTACGACTCTGTAGCGTTGCTGCTGCAACAGATGCAGATTCTTTAGAAAGATCTTCTGCCCTCAGGGGTCTCCCTCTGGTATTACCTTTTTCATTTGTAGCAGAGTCCAATTCCTTGGGTATCATTTCTGTGATCTTGACTTCTACTCTGCGTGTTGGGGAAGCTACTTTAACTGCCACAGATTCCTTTGCCGCTTCTACAGACCTTCCCCTGCGCGATGGTGACGTTACTTTGGGACCAGAAACTGTATGAGATTCCTTAAGTTTCTCAGGAGTGCCCTTTGATTTTTTAGTACTGGACGGAGAAGCCATCTTTACATAAGCAGTTTTATCAGATTCCTTGGTAGTTTCTGCAGTGGAACTTGGTCTCCCCCTTCGTGCAGGTGAAGTAATCTTCTCAGGAGCAGTTTGAAGAGAGTCTTTTGCTTCTCCTGTAGTTATACTAGATCTTCCTCTACGAGAAGGTGAAGTCAACATCTCATTTGGAACAGACTCACTAGGGGCATCAGTTGCGCTAGGTCTTCCCCTACGTTTAGGTGAAATGATCTCATCATGGGAATCCAGATGTGGTTCTTTTGCAACTTCTGAAGTTGTGCTAGATCTACCTCTACGTGACGGTGATGTAATCTCCAAAGCAGAAGCTAGATCTTTTGTTACTGCTGCAGTTAGGCTAGACCTTCCCCTACGTGAAGGTGATGTAACCTCCTGAGACTCTTCAGCCGCTTTCAAAATAGCGCTACTTCTTCCTCCACGTGTAGGTGAAGTTATTCCCTCAGCAGGAAGGCTCTCTTTGGTTACAGTTAGGCTAGACCTTCCCCTACGTGAAGGTGATGTAACCTCCGGAGATTCTGGATGAGATTCTTCTGCTGCTTTCAAACTAGCGCTACGTCTTCCTCCACGCGCAGGTGAAGTCATTTCCTCAGCAGGAAGGCTCTCTTTTGCTACAGTTGTTACTGCAGTTAGGCTAGACCTTCCCCTACGTGAAGGTGATTTAATCTCCTGAGATTCTTCTGCCGCTTTCAAACTAGCGCCAAGTCTTCCTCCGCGTGTAGGTGAAGTTATTTCCTCAGCAGGAAGGCTCTCTTTTGCTACAGTTAGGCTAGACCTTCCCCTACGTGAAGGTGATATAACCTCCGGAGATTCTGGATGAGATTCCTCTGCGGCTTTCAAACTAGCGCTACGTCTTCCTCCACGTGTAGGTGAAGTTACTTCCTCAGCAGGAAGGCTCTCTTTTGCTACAGTTAGGCTAGACCTTCCCCTACGTGAAGGTGATGTAACCTCTGGAGATTCTGGATGAGATTCTTCTGCCGCTTTCAAACTAGCGCTACGTCTTCCTCCACGTGCAGGTGAAGTTATTTCCTCAGCAGGAAGGCTCTCTGCTACAGTTGTTACTGCTGCAGTTAGGCTAGACCTTCCCCTACGTGAAGGTGATGTAACCTCTGGAGATTCTGGATGAGATTCCTCTGCGGCTTTCAAACTAGCGCTACGTCTTCCTCCATGTGTAGGTGAAGTTATTTCCTCAGCAGGAAGGCTCTCTTTTGCTACAGTTGCGCTAGCTCTTCCTCTTCGTGAAGGCGATGTCACTTCAGTAACAGATTCCTTAGGCTCTGCAGCGGCACTTCTTGATCTTCCCCTACGTGAAGCTGACATTACCACATCAGAAACAGATTCGGATTGTATTGGTGAAATGGCTCCCTCATCCGCTTGTAAAGTTACGCTGTCCGCTACAGGAGATAGAACGGTGCTTCTAGGTCTTCCTCTACGCACAGGTGAGGTCACATCACCATCAGAAGCTTGAGGCTCCTTTGGTACTTCAGGGGTGGTTCTAGGTCTTCCTCTTAGAGAAGGCGAGGTTGCTTCAAGAACTGCAGCAGATTCTTTAGGCATTTCTGTAATATTAAACATTAGATTTTTAGTCTCAAGTTCAAAAGCACAATTAGAAATCTGACAATACTCAAACTTTACAATTCATACATTTCTTTAATGGCAATATGGGACAAAACACACACACTCTGTACACCCAAGCCCCTATTTAACCAGCCAAGAATTAAAAATCTAAAAGCATTTTTTTTTTTTTAAATAACCTGTTAGATACCCGTTTTGTGCAATAGTATTGCACAGAGCAGCACCTACCCCCCCCCCCCCCCCCAACTTCTCCAAGCACCACCATAGTAAGCCGCTTCCAATGGGGTGGCATGAGCAGGCTTGCTCCTGAGACAGGCTGTGTGTGTGTTCAGACACAAAGCGAGGCTTGGCCTCAACCCCAGCTCACATGCATGACTTGACAGCAGCAGGAGCCATAGGATCGGGGGGGAGGCTTTGACATTGCCACTGGGACATTTTTTTTTTATAAGGTATAAAAAGTAGTTGTAAACCCTCACATATACCCAGTGAAGTGAACAGCCTCCAATACTCAGATGAAACAAATCCTCCTACATTAGGTTTTACTCGTTTAAAACCCCTTTCACACTGAGGGGCTTTAGCACTAAAAATAGCACCTGAAAAGCGCCTCTCAAGCCATCCCAGTGTGAAAGCCCGAGTGCCTGTACACTGAAGGCAGTGCGCTCGCAGAAAAGGAAAAAAAAAAAAAAAAAAAAATGTATATATTTATCCTGCAAGCAGCATCTTAGGGGTGGTGCACCGCTCCCAAAATGCCCTGCCCATTGAAAAGGGCAGTGCTGCAACACGAGCGCTCTTAACCCTTTCTTCGGTCACTAGCAGGGTTAAAAGAGCCCCGCTAGCAGCCGAAAAACGTGGCTATAACAGCGGTAAAGCACCGCTACCGTTCTAGCGGCACTTCGCTAAAGCCTGCGCCGCCCCAGTGTGAAAAGGGTCTAACGTCAATCCACTCCTCCCCACACCCCGTCAAAGTGATAAGAATCGCTACGAATATGAAGAGTACAGAGAAGGAAGTTCCAGGTACAGCTGAGACACTGAGCTGATTGGAGGGGAAAAAATAAAATAAATGAAAAACCGCGCACTCTATGCTAGCAGTGATTGTGAGCAGTCTTTACAGCCCCTTTAATTCAAATTTCACGACCAGGCTTTACAACCACTTTAAAAAAAAAAGGAGAAAGGAGCCAAAGCTCTTTTGATCCTACATCTTCTTAAGGTCACAGAAGCGCACTTCATTTTGCATTCCCCTGACCCAGATTCAGCAAACTAAAGCCGCTGTCAGCTGATGTCACTCAGCCGATCTAGGCATTGGAGGGATCCAGACCTTAATGTTGGGATACACCCAGGTGCCTGACCAGCAGACTCAGCCTTTCAATTCACTACTGAGAAGCCAAGTCAGTCGTTTCACCCTCTGCCCAGCGCTCAAGTGAATGCTGGAGGAACAGCGCAGAGCCAATGACAGTCACCAACACTCTGAAGGTAGGAAACCGATGCTGCATCCACTCTTACAGGCTTATTCTTTGTAAATTGAGAAACCATGCATTTCATCTACCCAAATTAGTACTGACACTGCTAAAACTACAAAAAATTCAGCACCTTACGATTAACTCACCAGATGCTAGTGGGGCTGGCAAATTCTTGGATAGTCTGCCTTTCTTTTTGTGGGCAGACTTAATAACCTCACTGATACTTTGCACACCAGATTCCTGTGCAATCTCAGACTCTGCGACTGCCATCGTTTTCTGTACTTCATTCACTGTATGAAAAGACACCAAGATTAGTGGGCCATAAAATATGCCATTAAGTTGAAGAAATATTGTAAAGATCTAAGCATTCTGGGACAGTTTCCAAATTCCCTGCATGTTAGGGATGGCAGAGGGGCCGTTTAAGGAAATTCATTTTGGAAGAGGATTTAACCGGGGAAAAAAAAAAAGAAAAAAAAAAAAAAACACAGGAATGCATCTGACATGAAAATTACAGATCCAGATTTCATTCCGATTCACAGTTAAAGTATAAAATGAAGCCTTCTTTCAAGGAAAGAGAAGCTGCTAGAACTGGATATTTATAGCACAACATTCAGAGAAAATATTAGAGTGAGTGGAAAGTTATACATTTAGCATTAGGTTCTACTGTAAAAAAGTGCCGTCAGTTTTCACATATTAGGCATCAGAAGCTTAAGGAGGACTTGGAAAGTGTAAAAGCTTATCCATAACCAAATAAGTTTGACATAGGAGGCTGAAACCATGCAGTCAACCAAATCACAAGACAGTCAGCTTGCAATTATTTTGCCAGATAAAACAATTTAATAATTGTACTTAAACTCTGTATTTAGCAAGAGCTCGACTTTACCCAACATCTGTATAAATCAAAGGGATAACCATTTGTTACTTCAATGTGGTGCAAGTCTAAGCAACTTCTTGCACCACAGTTACCAACATCTACATTTCAATATTGGGCCTGAATAAAAAGTGCACTGAAAATATATTTTGGCATGTAGAGCAGATATAAAAATATCTTGTTCTATATGACTTTTGCCATTTTAAAATTGGCACTCTTTCCTGGATTTTACAGGCTTCAAATGTATGGAATAATTATCTTACAGGAAATAAAATACATCAGCCAGGTGCCATACCTGCAGTATCAGTTTCAGCTGGGAGGGAAAGGCGCTTGGAAGGTCTTCCTCTCTTTGCAGGTGTATTAGAGCTTGCTCCAGCAGCTAAGTAAAAAAATAAACACAATGTTAGCAAGAGGAACAGGTGTCAATTTCCTTTGACCCCTTCATGCCTAAGCCTTTTTCTGACATTTGTTGCTTACAAGTGAAAAATCTGTATTTTTGCCTGAGCAGGCCAACAGTCAAAAAGCACTCAAATTCTTTAACCATATCGAGCTATAAAAGTATACTTACATTTAAAAACTTCACTGGCATTTCTGGGATCGATAGTCAAAGCCTGGAAACAAGAGAAGGTGTTATTTGAAGCTCAACCAGCTGTGGCAAAACACCAATAGGACATCAATTCATAAAACAGGGAGAAACAAACACCCCAATGAGACTGGCAAATAGTTATTATTTCGATAAAGCATAGCATGTTGAATAGTTCAAACATCTGACTAAAGTCTGGGGAGGGAGGTGGTCTCCCTGTGAGTTCCTGTCCATTTTGGAGCTTTCACACAATGTTAGATTAATAAATGTATTCTAAATCCAAGTCAAAGAGTGAGCACCTCAAAAAGGTTTTGGATTATGGGTGGGTGGTTTCTCTATAAGGGTTCACAAAAGATGCAAGAAACGACTGTAGACAATACTGACAACTGTATAAGCAGTAATAAACGCTTCCCATCACTGTATATACAAAGCATCCTGTAAAACCCACTATTTTTCTGCTAAAACTTAAAACAGAACTAAACTATGAAAATACTTACCTCTGCACCAACAATAAAAACATCCTTCAACATCTCCAACCTTTTCCAATTGGCAGATCTTCGGGGGTCTTGACTAGTCAAATGATGCAACACACACAAAGTTCATTCATTCCGTTGTGTTTGTGTGCAGAATACACACTGAGCCTTTAAAGTTCAGCTTGGTGTACACATTCTAAATGAGATTCCAAACAGACTGGTAAGCTTGTTTTACTGCAGAGACATAGGGGTTGATTTAATAAAACCGGAGGGCACAAAATCTGGTGCAGTTCTGCAAAGAAACCAATCAGCTTCCAGGTTCTGTCAAAGATTAATCGAAGTTAGAGGCTTATTGGCTACCAGGCACAGCTGGCACAAGATTTCGCGCACTCCAGTTTTAGTAAATCAACCTCACAGTACTTCTGTAATAAAGAGCCAACCTAAAAAAAAAAAATCTTTGCACTTTGATCCCTGCTTTAACAAAAGATTGTCAGCTTTGTAGAATGCCAACAAGAATTACCTGTTCAGCTGCAGATTTCTTTGGAGGTGTTTTCACAAGGTTTTTGATGCCAAAAATCTCCTCTATAGGACGGGTATTTTCAGCTGACTGGGTGCTTTCAGTAGGTGTACTCATTAAGCGACTTAGGTCAATGTCCTCAATCAGTTGCCCTCTCACTTTGGGAGTTCTCATTAGGCGCTTTATTCCAGCCATATCTTCCACTGGCTGTCCTCTCTCCCTAGGCGATCGCATGACGCGCTTGATACCAATATAATCTTCCACAGGTTCTCCCCTTTGTTTGGGAGTCTTTAGGATTCTCTTGACACCAGAAAAGTCTTCCACAGGGTCTCCCTTCTGTTTAGCGGTTTTCACGAGTTGTGCAATGCCAAGTCCTTCAAGTTTAGCTGATCTACGGGTGTATGTTTGAGTGGATTCGGTTTCTTTTGGCGTCTTCAATAATTTCCTCAGTGCATGTGGATCTGTAATAGGTTTTCCCTTTTGTTTTGGGGTTTTCATAATGCGCTTCACCCCTGTAAGCCCGAATGATTTCCGTTTTTTGCTAGTAGACTTTGAAGCTTCTTGCTCAACATTTTCAGACACGGTATTGTTAACTTTACTCAAGTCTGGCGACAGTGAAACCTCCAGAAGCCTAGAAACAGCATCTCTGCCATATCGCTTTCGTTGAGTTGTAGGGCGACTGTTTAATGGTGAAACCACCATTTCATCTGGGGGGGGGGAGAGAGAAAAACAAAGTTAAAGCGATTCCATCAGTATTCATTAAAGCAGTAGTAAAGTCTACCTTTTTGATTTATACTTATAGGAAAGCCTATAATTAGGCTCATCTGTAGGTACAGTAAATATCCCCTAAACATGCACCATTTAGGAGATATTTACTTTAGTAGCAGCCGGTGTATGCGCACTAGGCTCTGATTGGACACTGCCGTCCATTCAGAGCGCTGTGCTGCGGCCATCTCACTGCAGCTCAGCCAAATGGCTGAAGCCTGTGAACCCGAAAGGAAGACCGGGTGAAGATGGAAGCCTTGGCAGTGGTAAATGCGCTGCTTGAGAATTTTAAGGCAAGTGTCAATGTGCTAGACTGTGGTGCATACCAGCACATTATCCTGTAGGGGCCCAATTTCTGTTTGCAGTTTACTCCATTCCAAAAACCATTTAAAGATGCTGTGATCTTGCCCAGTCAAGTTTAGTAATTTCACCTGCGGCAGAGGTGGTCACCCATCGTAGAGACTACAGGGTTCACTTACTGTATCAGCTGTATGATCACCCTTAGACAAATATGTTTTACAACCACAGAACCCCTCTACTCTACAACAGACTAAAGGTGCTCAGTAGTCCAGATAGCATTGATCCCAACTGATAACAGTAAGGCTCAGATAGCATGAGGTTATCAGCTTACCGGATTTCTAGCAAAATAAATATATTTTTCTTTTAACTTGCAGATAACTTTCAAAGACTTAAAAAGAGAAGTATGGTGGATTCAGACTTCAAGTCGGGATGATGTGCTGCCTTGACCGATCCAGGTGAAGTCAGCAGATAGACTTCAGACCGCTCTGCTGAAAACATGTCACAGGAGTGCAAAACGAATTGCACTCACGTGACCCTTAGGAGAAGCCCAGCCTAAAAAGCTCAGGCTGGACTTCTCCTTTAAAGAAAGAAAACAAGTTCATTGTTAGGGTGTACAAGCCCTTCAAATTCAATATTGTGGGTTCACAAATGTGAGGTTCTAGCCTCAAAGAAATAGTGACAAAACAGACTAGACCAATTTGCTTGGTAATAAAGTACAATGCAAAAAATAGTGCAAGAGCAGAACCCGTTTCATTCAGATAAACAAATTTCTAGATTGGCTACAGAAATTACGGACTACGCCAGTTCTAACTCACCTGCCTCCTCTGGTGTCTGCATAACAGACATTTCAACTGTTGACTTTGGTGTGCCCGCTTTAGAAACATCAACTCTGCTACTTCTCCGCTGTTTTTCAGTCACAGGTGTGCTGAATAACTCAACTATACCTAAAATGGAAACAAACCTTGTTATAGCCAATGTTGAAATCAATGTGCTAAATATCCTATTAAAAAGGTTCAAATTAATCTGTAAAGAAGAATGCACAACAGTTTGAAAGGAAAAAACAATTAAACACAAACCGCTATACAGGTCCTTCTCAAAAAATTAGCATATTGTGATAAAGTTCATTATTTTCTGTAATGTACTGCTAAACATTAGACTTTCATATATTTTAGATTCATTACACACAACTGAAGTAGTTCAAGCCTTTTCTTGTTTTAATATTGATGATTTTGGCATACAGCTCATGAAAACCCAAAATTCCTATCTCAAAAAATTAGCATATTTCATCCGACCAATAAAAGAAAAGTGTTTTTAATACAAAAAAAGTCAACCTTCAAATAATTATGTTCAGTTATGCACTCAATACTTGGTCGGGAATCCTTTTGCAGAAATGAGTGCTTCAATGCGGCGTGGCATGGAGGCAATCAGCCTGTGGCACTGCTGAGGTGTTATGGAGGCCCAGGATGCTTAGATAGCGGCCTTAAGATCATCCAGAGTGTTGGGTCTTGCGTCTCAACTTTCTCTTCCCAATATCCCACAGATTCTCTATGGGGTTCAGGTCAGGAGAGTTGGCAGGCCAATTGAGCACAGTAATACCATGGTCAGTAAACCATTTACCAGTGGTTTTGGCACTGTGAGCAGGTGCCAGGTCGTGCTGAAAAATGAAATCTTCATCTCCATAAAGCTTTTCAGCAGATGGAAGCATGAAGTGCTCCAAAATCTCCTGATAGCTAGCTGCATTGACCCTGCCCTTGATAAAACACAGTGGACCAACACCAGCAGCTGACATGGCACCCCAGACCATCACTGACTGTGGGTACTTGACACTGGACTTCAGGCATTTTGGCATTTCCCTCTCCCCAGTCTTCCTCCAGACTCTGGCACCTTGATTTCCGAATGACATGCAAAATTAGCTTTCATCCGAAAAAAGTACTTTGGACCACTGAGCAACAGTCCAGTGCTGCTTCTCTGTAGCCCAGGTCAGGCGCTTCTGCCGCTGTTTCTGGTTCAAAAGTGGCTTGACCTGGGGAATGCGGCACCTGTAGCCCATTTCCTGCACACGCCTGTTCACGGTGGCTCTGGATGTTTCTACTCCAGACTCAGTCCACTGCTTCCGCAGGTCCTCCAAGGTCTGGAATCGGTCCTTCTCCACAATCTTCCTCAGGGTCCGGTCACCTCTTCTCGTTGTGCAGCGTTTTCTGCCACACTTTTTCCTTCCCACAGACTTCCCACTGAGGTGCCTTGATACAGCACTCTGGGAACAGCCTATTCGTTCAGAAATTTCTTTCTGTGTCTTACCCTCTTGCTTGAGGGTGTCAATGATGACCTTCTGGACAGCAGTCAGGTCGGCAGTCTTACCCATGATTGCGGTTTTGAGTAATGAACCAGGCTGGGAGTTTTTAAAAGCCTCAGGAATCTTTTGCAGGTGTTTAGAGTTAGTTGATTCAGATGATTAGGTTAATAGCTCGTTTAGAGAACCTTTTCATGATATGCTAATTTTTTGAGATAGGAATTTTGGGTTTTCATGAGCTGTATGCCAAAATCAATATTAAAACAAGAAAAGGCTTGAACTACTTCAGTTGTGTGTAATGAATCTAAAATATATGAAAGTCTAATGTTTAGCAGTACATTACAGAAAATAATGAACTTTATCACAATATGCTAATTTTTTGAGAAGGACCTGTATACAGCACGTCACCCTTGCCTGGTCTAATCTTAATACAAAAATATAGGAAGCTAGTTAGGCGTTTATCATATTTCAAACATGAAGTACAACTTAGACCCAAGGACTGGGCACCCACAGAAACCAGTGTATGGTGTTAACCCTTAGACTAGAACAGAAATGATTGCGGTTAGAAGCGCTTCATGCGGTATAGCGACCAGATAAATTGAGGTTATGAAGCAACATCTTAAAACAAGCAATGAAGACTAAAAGGTCTATCCTCAGATCACATGCCCAAGGCAACAGTGACTGCTGCCTTTATGAATGTATTTGTGAGATCACAACACATTGCATTTTCTTATGTGACAACACTTCAGGTTGTAATTGACCTAGTGTGCTGTGTCATACCAGACTATTCATACAGTACCCCTTGGATAAAGGAGGGCATCAACAATAGAAGATGGCACTGGACTTACAATAACCATCCAAGACCAACAGCATTGCCGTCTGGAAGACATTTACTTACCAGTAAAGCTTTCATTGTGAGCAGGGATCACTTTCACAGCCTCATTTCTGACCACCTTTGGTACGTATCCGGATACAGTCAATCGTCTTGTGTGAGCTCTTCCAATAAGGATAGTTGCAGGAGACGCTGCATGGCCGGTGCTGGCCAGATCCTTCACTCGTTTCGGAGTCTAGAAGAACAAAAAGCATGAGCTACACAGAAATACAATAAACTAAACACAGGCCCTAAAAGAAAGCAAAACTAGTACCTTCGGCTTGGGTTGCTTCTTTGTAACCTTCTTAGTAGCCACTACCGTCTTCTGCGAAAGTTTATTAATTTTCTTTTGAGCTTGTGCAACACCAATTTTTACCACATCAGCCCATGATTTAACCACTGCAAAGAAAAAAAAAAAAAAACACATTACTAAAAAGTTGTGAAAAGTCAACACTGCACACGTTTTTCTAACAAAACAAAAAAGCTTGCTGTATACATGCTTTAACCCTTTACTTTCAGGTCCAAGTCTCCTGCCTGTCAGATGGAAGCATTCAGGTGGCTGCGCTGAAGCCTGATTGCTTCCACAACAGCAAACACCCCCCCATGTATATTGGACTCCATTTGACAATCAGCTGGCCCAGGACTGACATTGGGGTGCCATTAGGTAGAGGGTAGGGACAGACTGCCGCTCTCCTCCCCCTCCTTGTTGCTGACCCAGAAACTGATGTCTGATGTCACTTCCGGGTCCGCCTCTTCGTGTTCCCGGAAAGAATGTAATGCGATATGGGGGGGGCCCCATGCATGAAACGGTCTATTGTGATACACGTTACACCCATGAGACCTAGGGCTCCTCCTACCAGGACAGGAAACACGTTAACCCCCACCAGATAAACGGGCGGTCCTCCAGGCCCCATGTCAGTATTTCGAGAACCGTAGGACGTCCCTGTAAAACATATGCATAATACACATAACTTCAAGACAAAACCGGGTGGGAAGCCGGCTGTCCTGGAAGACTCTCACAAAAGGAGTTACCGGTAAGTCTAACTCAGCTTTTCTCTAAGCGTCTTCCAGGACAGCCATGAGACGATGAGCCAGAACTTACCAGTCTAGGGAGAGACAACTGCCTGAAGGACCTTACGACCAAACGCCTGCTCCTGAGCAGATAGGAGATCCAGGCGATAATGTTTAATGAAGGTCGAAAAACTGGACCATGTGGCAGCCCTGCAAAATTTGTTCCAGTGAGGCTGCAGCCCTCTTAGTCCAAGACGCAGACAAGGCTCTTGGTACGCAGTTGAGTACGCAGTGACAAAAAGGCAGGAGGAACTTCCCTAAATTTTGTAAGTTTCAGAAATAGCTTGCTTTATCTAGCCAAGGTGGCTTTAGATGCACTCTTTCCCTTGTGTGCTCCTGAAAAAGAGGACAAACAAGGCATCTGTTTTTTTCTAAAGGTCTTGGTGACCTCAAGATAGACGAGAAGAATTCTTCTCACGTCTCAAAAAAAAAAAAAAAAAAAAATTCTTTCTTGGTCGCCCTTTGGTGAACTACAAATAAGGTTGGCAGTACAATGTCCTGGGATCTATGGAATGTACTGGCCACTTTAGGCAGAAATCCTGGATTCGTTTTCAAAACAACCCTATCCTCAAATTGTGAGGGACAGTGAGGGCCACTGATAGGGCCTGTAACTCACTTACCCTACAAGCTGAGGTAATTGCCACACAAATTTTTTTTTTAAGGTAAATAACTTAACTGAAATATCCTCTAGGTGCTCAAAAGGGGAATTCTACCAGAGTTTGAAGCACCAGGGACAGGTCCCAGGTTGGACAATTTCTAACCACTACTGGCCTGGACCTAGAAATTGATTTGAAGAATCTAGCTATAGTAGGATTTTCCGAGAGAGAAAATTGGAGAAAAACACCGATAGCTGCTGCCTGTACTAACTGAAAGAACTTTGTCAACACACTCTTGAAAAAATAATTCCAAAATTGAAGGAACATCATGAGATAATCTTTGATTTTCAGATAACCACGAGTTACATTTCTTCCAAACCTTGGAATATATGGCTCTAGTGACTGGTTTTGCAATTTACCAGGGTCTTGGCTACTTTGTCAGAGAACCCCTGGGCACTAAGTATCTTTTCTTAGGATACCAGGCCGTCAAGCTTAAGGAAACCTGTGGGTGCGACACTGGACCCTGCGATAATAAGTCTTCTCTCTTCCGAAGACTCAGTGGAGGCTTTGAGACCCGAGTTTTTTTACTGGGAAAACCATGGCCTCTTGGGCCAGAAAGGGGCTATTAGGATAAGATCTGTTTCTCCTAGAAGAAACTTCCAGAATTAGCCTGATCGGCGGGAAGGCGTAACAGAGGCCGAATGGCCACAGATTCGCCAGAGCATCGATCCCCAATGATAGATCCGCTGGGTTCAGAGAAAAGAACTTCTGCCTTGATCTGCGAACAGGTCCGCTTCGGGACCACCCCATCTGTCGGTGAGGCCAGCAAAGATTTTGGGATGAAGGGACCAATTGTCTCGACACTGAGATAATCTGCCAGACAGTTGTGTCCCCTTCAGGTGCACTGCTGTAATTAAGGCTAGATTCTCTTCTGCCCATGATAAAATCTCCTGGGCGATAAATTGAAGTATTCGACTCCTCATATCTCCCCGTTTGTTAAGGTATGCAACTGTAGCGATATTGTCAGATAGAATCTGGAGATTGTGACCCCTGATTTCAGTCTGAAATGACTGCAAGGCTCTCTGAACCGCTAGAAGCTGATTCAATGAAGCTCTTGCTTCCCTTGAGGACCATTCTCCCTGTGCCATTGTGTTGGTGAGGTGGGCTCCCCATCCCCAGGAACGCGCATCTGTTGGAGCATGGTAGACTTCTTGTTAGGTGCCGGTGTGTCCACCACAAGCTTTTTTACCCTGGGTATCAAGACCCTTGATTCCAGGGAACTTGCGTCTCCGTTCCTTAATAGAAACAGCTGTAATGGGCATTGAAATCTTACCCATGGCACTGCGGGAAAGCAAGAGGTCATCAGACCCACTGCTCTTGAAACCTCTCTCAGCGAGACCGACTGATTGGTCTGTAAGGCTGACATTGTTTGCAACATTCTTTAGACCTTGTGCTGCGGGAGAAACTTTGGTCTACTGAGCAAAAATTCGTACCCCAGATATGTCACTTTCTGGGCCGGAATTTAAGGGAGACTTCTTTGTTTATTAACCAGTCTAGAGATTGAAGTTCTGTACAGTCTGGAGATCCGCTAATAACTTTATAGTTATAACCTTTAACCTTAGCAGAGCCAGCGCCTCCCCAACACCTTTGTAAAAATGTGCAGGGCTGAAGACAGACCTAAGGGGAGGGGCTTGAAATTGAAAGTGCCGAATCTCGGTTCCCATTTTGAGCGCTAGTCTCAAGAATCTTTGGAAGGCTTGATGGATAGGGATATGCATCCCTCAAATCCAAAGTGGCCATGAAGCAGTTTGGGTAAAGCAGGTTTTTGATTGAGAACACCACCTCAAATATAAAAGTGCTTGTACCTGATTGAACGGTTTAGAGATCAGAAGTTCATGATAAGCCGATAATTTTCCCAACAAATTTATGGGGATAAAATCCCTTGCCCTGATCCGACCAGGGAACCGGGATCAGGACCTTTTGATCTAACAAGTCACCAATTTGGAGACCCGGGGCCCTCGCTTTTTTACCTGATCTTGGGGAGGGAAGGTGACCAATAATTCCAGCCTGTACCTATTGGTCACTAGGTCCAGCATGAATGGACTTGAGGCGACTGCTGCCCACTGTGGGAGAAAAGCTATCAATCTCCCTCCAACTGGGAGACACGAGTCACTGTGGCTTGGCGGGTTGTTGGAGGGTTAAACAAGACGCCTCTACCTCTGCCCAATGTTTTTTGGGTCTATTGTTCCTTTCTCTAGGACGTTACTGCCTACTTTGGTCACAAAAAAAAAAAAAAAAAAAAAAAAAACCCCACTCTGGCTGTCTGCTTTTTCTTATTCTCTGGAAAGGCCTTTTTTCTATCGGCCGTGTGTTCCAGCACCTCCTGCGGACCTCGGCCAAAAAGATATCGCCTGTTAAGGGAAGACCACATAGGCACAACTGAGGCAGCGTCACCTGACCAGGTTTTAAGCCATGGTTTCTTCTGGCCTAATTCACCAAGGCCGAGGTCCTAGCTGTCATTCTTACCGACTGTGGAAGAATCAGCCAAAAACCCCACTGCCCAAAAGAGGGAAAGATTTCAGAATCTGCTCTAGAAGTACCTGCCAACAAGTGTTTGTATTTGTGTCAACCATACTTCTAAATTTCTGGCTACACAAGTGGAGGCAAGAGCTAGTTTAAGATTCCCAGGCTCTATGAAGGATATCTCCTCTTTTATCCATCGGATAAGTGTGCCCATATCGTCAAACGCTAGGTCCAAGTTTTTTAAAACTTTTGAAAGAGGTGCTGCTAACTTAGGATTTTTGTTCCATGGCTGCGCTGTGTCCTCTTCAAATGCAAATCTTTTAAGGTAAATAGAAAATAATGTTTTTCTCTGGATTGCCCCACTCCAGCTTGATAGTATCAAGGGAACTATGCATGGGAAAAACCTCTAGCCCTTTTCTTAGGCAAACCTTTGTACATAATTGTTTAGACAATCGTACCTTCTCGTCTATATCAAGTGTTGTATAGATAGCCTTTAATAAGCCATCTACATCTGCCAATGATAACTTATACAGCAACCCCCTTGTGGATTCTTTATCCCTGGGCTCTGTATCTGACCCTGATTCTTCCGGAGAAGACTGGGCAGATCTGGCTTCAGCCTCAGAGTCTTCACTCTCTGCACTCTGCTGTGGAGCGTTCGGATCGGCTGAAGTCCTAACTGGAAATGGACACTGAGGGGGGACTTGAATCTTGTCAATTAAAAGTTTTAAATGAGCTAAAAACCTAGGATGCAAGCTCATCTCTAACAGAAGTCAGAATTTTCTGATAGGAGGCCATCAGGTCTTAACTAGGCTGTCTATACAGATGCAGCAAACTGCTGTGCTCCATAAGGAGCTCAATTTGTTTCTGCAAACTGCACATTTGCTTTTTCGTGGCGGCGCTTGGGCTTTGTTTTGAGTTTGCCTGCAAGAGAACAAGATTACCCCAATAAATGTTTTGCCACATACACTCCATAACACCACGTGCAGGTGGAAAGGAAAAATGTGCCCCCTTCACCTAGTCCCTACTGGTTTACAAGGGGGGAGAACACGCACAGGATGTGCAAGTAAAATACACTTCAGGCTTACCTTTGGAGGTGCTGGTGTTAGGGCCGGCTTCCGTTGCCTGTGCAGGTATTGCAGAGGAAGTCCATCCCGCCCCTGTAGTGGTCCACAGCCTCTGCCTGGTTTCACCCTTTAAAACAGGAACTAGAGTCTCCGGCGACCGCTGACAATGTCATACGCCCAGGAAGTGACCCCGCCGGGTACTTCTTATGGGCTAGCTTGGAACTTATAAGTCCAGCCTTTTCTCCTGCACACTCCAACCATGCTGTTTAACAGGGAGAGAATAGCTGACTGCCACTGTACACCGCGGTGCTGCCATTCCCCATGCACTGAGAAACAGGGACAGCAGCCACAAGCCTACTCCCCTGGTGGATGTGCCGCTCCGGGACCCAAGAAGGTATACCATCCCAAAACGCCACAGGAGCCATGCTCACGAGACCTAGGGGAACCAGTTCCAGGAAACATGTTACACCCCCCCCCCCCCGTCCGGGGAAACACTAATACTGACATGGGGCCTGGAGGACTGCCCTTTTTATCTGGTGGGGGTTAACGTGTTTCCTGTCCTGGTAGGAGGAGCCCTAGGTCTCATTGGAACTACTGCCATTTTGTTCTCTAGGGCGTCCGCTTTCAGAAAATGTTTGGAGGGTTTAATTTAATCGTCAGGCCTAAGGTTTTTAAGCATGAGTGCAAAAACGGGCAGTAAAAGGGTTAAAAAACAGTATAGAAAGGAGGCAAGGTTAGCGGTCAACTTAATGGCAAATAGGAGGTTACCAACCTGACTGCACTGCCTGTTTAAATCTCAGGAGTGGGTGAACAGTCTTTAAATAACACACACACACACACACACACACACACACACACACACACACACACACTAGTTCGCAGTTTATCTTGTGTTTAGATTTAAAAGCAGACATTCCAGCTCTATCCAATATGACATTTGTATAAATCAAAACCCTTTACCCATCAAGGAAAAAAAAAAAATAACTTACCATACAAGTTGGCCTCTGAGGCACCACTGCGTCGTCTGGCACGAATAGCTTCAAAGGCCTCAAGTTTTCTGCTTCTTCGGAGTGGAGTTTTCTTTGATGCCAAGGACTTCCGATTCCGCTTTGGTGTCTTTGATGGAGAAACATTCTGTACCAACTGGGGTGGTGTATCCACATGAGAAATTGAGAAGCGCCCCTTGGTATATGGTGTGGATGGAGAACGCTTTGCTGGAGAGAAGGCTGGTGACTTCTTGACAGATGTTGGAGATTTTGAGGCAGGAGACTTCCTAGGGTTTGTGGATGGAGATTTTCCTGGAGATCTCTTGCTTGGGGTTAATTTAGCAGGAGACTTCTTAGCCGGAGATGTGGATGAAGGTCGCCCTGGTGACCTTTTGACTGGGGTGGACAATTTAGCAGGAGATTTTCCTGGTGACCTCTTGCCTGGGGTTGCCAACTTAGACTTCTTGAATGGGGATTTTGCTGGGGTGGACAGCTTAGCAGGAGTTTTGGATGGAGATTTTCCTGGTGACCTCTTGCCTGGGGTAGACAATTTAGCAGAATTTTTAGCTGGAGTTGAGGATGGAGGTCTTCCCGGTGACCTCTTACCTGGGGTAGGCAACTTGGGAGATTTCTTGGCTGGGGATGGGGATTTTGCTGGTGATCTTCTGCCTGGGGTGGACAGCTTAGGAGTTTTGGCAGGAGACCTTCCTGGTGACCTCTTGCCTGGGGTTGCCAACTTAGACTGCTTAGCTGGAGTTCTGGGTGGGGATTTTGCTGGTGATCTTTTGCCTGGGGTGGACAGCTTAGCAGGAGTTTTGGATGAAAATTTTCCTGGTGAGCTCTTTCCTGGGGTGGACAATTTAGCAGGAGAATTTTTAGCTGGAGTTGAGGATGGGGGTCTTCCCGGTGACCTCTTGCCTGGGGTAGGCAACTTGGGAGATTTCTTGGCTGGGGATAGGGATTTTGCTGGTGATCTTCTGCCTGGGGTAGACCGCTTAGCGGGAGTTTTGGATGGAGATTTTCTTGGCGAGCTCTTCCCTGGGGTGGACGATTTAGCAGGAGAATTTTTAGCTGGAGTTGAGGATGGGGGTCTTCCCGGTGACCTCTTGCCTGGGGTAGGCAACTTGGGAGATTTCTTGGCTGGGGATGGGGATTTTGCTGGTGATCTGCCTGGGGTGGACAGCTTAGCAGGAGTTTTGGATGGAGATTGTCTTGGTGACCTCTTGCCTGGGGTGGACAGCTTAACAGGAGGAGATTTTTTAGCTGGTGTTGAGGATGGAGGTCTTCCTGGTGACCTCTTGCCTGGGGTGGATGATTTAGCAGGTGTAGTGGCTTCAGATTGGATCGGCGACTGCTTCACTGGGATGGGAGATCTGGTCGAAGGCGATTTTTTAGCTGGAGTTGTGGATGGAGGTCTTCCTGGTGACCTTTTGCCTGGGGTTGTGGCTGGGGACTTTGCTGGTGACCTTTTGCCTGGGGTGGACAGCTTAGCAGGCGTTTTGGATGGAGATTTTCCTGGCGACTGCTTGCCTGGGGTGAATGATTTGGCAGGTGTAAAGGCTTCAGATTTTATTGGAGACTTCCTCACTGGGATGGGAGATCTGGAAGGAGATCTCCTAGATGGTGTTGTAGATATGGTCACTGAAGTTTTCCCAACAGGGGTGGGAGGCAAGGATTTTACTGGTGACTTTTTGGCCGAATCTGGCAATTTTGAGACAGGGGACCTCTTGGCAGAACTTGTGAGCTCAGATTTTTCTGGAGTCTTCTTATCTGGAGTCTTGGATGGAGAAATGACTTGTGACCTAGTGGACGGAGAGGTTCTAAGTGGTGTAATGGTCAGAGCCATGGATGGAGATCTTTTGTTTGGCGATTGTTTAACGGGTGTTATGGCATTAGAGGGTGAAGATTTACTTGGTGACTTTTTGTTAACAGCTGAGGATCTCCTTTTTGGAGAGGACACCAAGGTCTCTACCGTGACTGCACCAGATGATAAATTATGTGCTGCTGCATAGGCTGAAATTCTCCTAGTTGGTGTTGTGGATTTAACTAATGGAGAGCTTGAAAGCCGAGTAGCAGACACTTCAAAAACCTCCTAAAATGTGGGCAAAAAAAAAAAAAAAAAAAAAATATATATATAAATAAAATGACATCAATGCAAAAGGTTAGTCATTAACAAGTTTAAATACTTTGTAATTTTAAGTCGTATTTACCCTTATAACAGTCTGCTTTAAACCAAAACTCTTTCGAATAACAGCACGTGGGGAATTGAGCGACAAGCTTCGTCTAGCAGGAGTTGCTCCCTTCTTAAGGGGAGAATTTGGAGGAAGCCTTTTATCAAAAAGCTCAGGGCTCAAATGTCCACCAAAGGAGACCCTCTTCCTTTTAAAAGGTGGTTCAGCCAGACCAAGTTCATCACTTCGTCTTTTTCTTGGAGATTTTTTTGCAAGTCCTAAAAAAAAAAAAAAAAAAAAAAAAAAAAAAAAAAAGATTGAAATTGTAGCCAAAACAATTCACAAAGTAACATGAAATAGTCAAGGCTGCATTACAATTACATGAAACACGAGGCGCAATCACTAGTTTCGTCCCTTTTACAAAGCCCATGATAAACCTCTATATACTTTTTAGACATCCCATTCAAAAATACAAGTGGTTAAAAAAAGGGATCGGCCATTTCTGGCCACCTCCTAAAAAGGTGCAGATTGCGCCCACTTATGTGTGCATTTCACATCCGATTCACAAATGTGAAAAAAGTGAATTATGGCATCAAAAGCATTAGCATAACAGCCAAGCAACTGGCATAAAAAGCAATAGTATCCTTCATGTATCTCATGACATGCTTCCTTTTGAAAAAGCATACCCAAGGGCACTGAACTTAGATGTGAGGCCCTAAGCACTCCGGTATATACAAATACTTTATACGCTCGTGCTAGGCTTGAAATGAGAACACTGTTAAAGCTTAGCAAAAAAAAAAAACACATAATTGTGTGTGTGTGTGTATATATATATATATATATATATATATATAATATAAATGTTTTTATTTATTAACACAGGGGCCTTGACTGATGCTTGAAGATTGTGTAAATAAAATAGTTCAATGATCTATTCCTGCTTTATTCAATGCTTTCCAATTTAACAGTCGCTCGCTGTACACTAAAGCGCCTGACGCTAAAGCCAAACCGTAAACTAAAGCTGCACCTGGAAAGAGCTTCTATTGTGAACAGGAAAAAAAAAAAAAAGTGTTTTGACTCCAACACAGCAAAGTTTGTTTTTCTGGGATAAAGGTTTTAAATAAAAGAAAAGCTGATAATTGTAAGCACACATGCCAGTGTTAAATGGTTGGGGTGGGGGGAACAAACTTACCTTGGACAGGTTTATTTACATTTTCTTCAGTCTCAACAGGCTTAGATGGTGATCCCTTAGTCTGATCTTTAGATCCGCTTCGTCTCCCCCTAGGGGACTGAACTTGCAGTGGAGAATTTTCTTGGTTCTCTATACCAGTTGGCTGAGGAACGGACTGACCTCTGCTTCTCAGATGGCTAGAACCAGCTGGTGAGGGCACGAGACCATCCGTCTGGATTCCCCCGGCACTTCTAGATCTTCTTGGAGATTGTTTCTCCGGAGAAACTGAAGCCTCTTGTTCTTGAGAACTAGACACTTGTTTGCCAGACCTTCTCTTTGGACTATGGGCAGCCTCTTCATGTGTTGGGGTGCTTTGCACAGATTTATTTGAAATGGTAGGACTATTTACTTCCCCTTGCTTCTGTTTGGTTAGGGAGGTTCTTGGCCCTCTAGATGGGCTTTTTGACTGTTCCCTGACTGGGTCAGCAGAAACGGATCTACGTTCCACCTTCATAGCTTTGCTTTGAAGTGTTGCGCTGTCACTTGACTGACTTCTTCTGGAGTTACGCCTGGCTGTGGCTGGAGAAACTTCTTCAGCCTGTAAATTCCTCTTAATAGTCGCGTTTTTTGGAGAGCTTTCCTTTGCTGGGGTCTGACTGGTTCCTTTTTTTCTAGGCTCTACCTCGCTTTTAAGCATTTTATAGAGTTCACCGAAAGGAGAATGATCTCTTTTTGCCTCTGATGAACTGGCCTGCAGCGATCGGCGAGTATGAGCAGCTCTGGTAAGATTACCTTCAGATTTTCTCTGGACTTTACTGGTTATACTTTCTATTCGCACAGTTTCATCTGTAAAAATACATGGACATTTTTAATAAAAGGTTTCAGTGATTTTAAGTATAACTAAAATTATGTTGTCAAACAAAATATCTTACTTGTGTCTTCAGACTGGTTACTGACAAATAACTGAAAAAAATAAAAATAAAAGTTATATACTTTTACACACACACACACACACAAACAAACACACACACACAAACACACACACAAACAAACACACACACAAACAAACACACACACAAACAAACAAACACACACACAAACAAACACACACACACACAAACAAACACACACACACACAAACAAACACACACACACACAAACACACACACACACACACAAACACACACACACACACAAACACACACACACACAAACACACACACACACAAACACACACACACGAAGGAGGGGGAAAAGAAAAAAAAAAAAAAACATACCTTAAAATTTTCAGAATCAAGCCCTGCAGATCGCCGCCTTCCTTGTGGCTGAGGACTCTCAAATCTGTAAATACAAAATTAAAACCCCAAAGTTACTTTTCTGCCCAATGCTAGCTTCTAGAGATGCGCATCTTCACTGGTCTCGCGATTCGATCTGGTCGATTGGTTTCCATCAAAAAAAAAAAAATACAAGCATTCAGAAGAATTCAATTTTTTTTTTTAACTTTGATCTGCTTGTTAAGATGGTCACCATGGAGTCCACTGTATGCTTTTTTTTTTTTAAATATGCATCTACATACTGCATTTTTTCAGAGTGTCCACGCTGCTCATGTGACTGCCCGGCCGGCCTCTCCAGTCCCAGCTGACGTCATGGGGGATTCTTAGCCCCGCCCGCTGGCTGTAGCCATCAGATCAGAAGAGAGGTGGGCCGGGCAGTCACATGAGCAGCGTGGACACTGAAAAAGTCAGTATGTAGATAATTTAAAAAAAAAAAAAAAAAGAGCACATACAGTGGGCCCACTTAATGTATTGCAACACAGGATTCATTAAGACAAAGTTATTTTACCACCAATAGAGTACTCGGAGCGCTCTCCCAGGAGGGGTGGGGCAGGTCGGGATGACGTCACCCACCAATCGATTAGGGTGGTAACAGCATCGATGCCGCATCGGGACACCCGAATCGTGATGCTGCGATTAATTTCAGCACCCCTACTATCTTTACACTTCTGCCAGTGGTTGTGGGCATGGTACCTGCTCCCGCACCCAAAACACACTGCCCTTTCAGATGCGCAGGGCTGGCATTCATTGTTAATGGCACACCACGCATTTATGGGTCGTCGCATGATGCAAAACCATGCAGTTTCCCTGTAGCTTTTTAAAAAAAAAAAAAGAAAAAGAAAAAGTGCAGGGTCCTTTTTACTTACTGCATTTCTCTCTGGTAGAGCAGCCCATTCAAGTGAACAGGGTGCTGTGCTCATGTAAACGCGTGTGAACCAAGCCTTTAGAGCCATTAAAAAGCTCTGCAAGCTTTCAAGCCAAGTATCACATATGCACTACTATAACGCCCTGATCTTTTAAAACAGTGCAGGTGCCTAAAATATAGTGCAATACTTGTCATTCAATATTACAGAACACATGAAGAACCTCTTAAAAATAATTGCGTATCGCCAGAGTGGTACTGTGGATACGATATATAGGTAATAATTGTCACGTCCCGATTAACAAAAGGGATTTCTCCCTTTTGCTAATAGAAAGCATGAAGAGCTGAAGAAAACCTTTACAGCATGTAAACTTCACTTTATAAGGGGTTGACAACCTCTGCCAGGTTTTTTTTTTTTTTTTTTTTTTTTTTTTTTTTTTATCACCAAGTAACCCCTTTAGGTACATGTACTTCATTTGTCTTCTGTTGAACATGGTCACTGGGTCTAAAAGTAACCACTGGTTACAGCTGCCAATTCCCTCCAGCATTTGCTAGAATTTTTAGATTGTCATCGTTTGTAACAAAGACAGACACGCATTTCCTATGCTCGACATCTAGTGGCCAAAATGCAGTATTTTACTACTGCCTATTTTCTGAACAAATGTATTATAGTCTAAAAAAGTTTTGCCCCGTTACCACAGAATGAATACACACATGCAGATTCACTGCACAAATTGCTGTGCAATTCTTTTATGAATGGACCCCTAAAGCTGGCATTAACAGATTTGTCCATAAAAAAATAAAAAAGTGAGGTGATGGAAGAATCCTCCCCGCAAAGATATTGTACTGACAGTGGGACTACTCTGCTATCAGAATACACAGATGAGTGCTAAAGCGGCTGATCCAATTAAAGCTTTCCAGCAAACCGGTCCATCAGAACTGAATAGAGTCCTGTCAGACAGCAATGGCCACACATAGATGACAACTTACCTAAAAGAGCGATCGATAATAGTGATTATATCTCCATGTTTGAGGCGTACAGGCTGTTTAAGAGCATGTCCATTCACTTGAGTTGGGTTCACAGAGCTTAAATTGGTGACAAACACCTACATAGTAAAAAAAATTAATAAAAATTATGACAATTTATAATGACATGGCTTTTTATCTCTAAATATAATCCAAGTTTGGTTCAGTTTCTGAAGCTGGTAATGCTGCCTTTCTTAAATCA
Source organism: Lithobates sylvaticus (assembly GCA_028564925.1). Classification (NCBI taxonomy): domain Eukaryota; kingdom Metazoa; phylum Chordata; class Amphibia; order Anura; family Ranidae; genus Lithobates; species Lithobates sylvaticus. Next base: position 338,001,558 of record CM053026.1, on the reverse strand, counting down.
GATACCCAGAATAGTACTTCTATGCATGCTATGTTTCCAGACAAGTAATCCAGTAGATTTTCAGCTCTCTCAACACTGGAAGCAAGGCTGTTAATGGTCATTTAAAGAAATATACAGCCCCACTATTAGACAGACAATAAGTTTATTTGTACTAAGGTTTCTTTAAGTAAGAGACACCCATGGACCAATACCTGCATACACATGGCCTGTTGATACCACTGACCTGGTGAGTGTTCAGATTAAATAAGTGCAACATGAAACATTGTCCCAAAGGTGAACTTAAAGGGGCATGCATCCTGCAAGCTCCCCTCAAAAATATCTGAGGGCACCAACCACCAAATACTACAAGCTTTTTTTCCCTATGCAAAGTTCATTAAAGTAGAGCTATAGGCAAAACTCCACCCCCTTTGGAGTAAGGGAGGATTATAGCCTTCAGATTTCTCTTCTTCGCCCATCGTTTTCCACCAAATAAGATAAATCCTTGGGGCCTTCCCAGGTCACCAGAACTCGTGTCTCCATAGGAAGATTTTCCCTCTATTGCTTTTCTGGGCACAATCCAAAAATGTAGGATTTTTTTTTTTTAACTTTCACTGATCACAGTAAACAGGACATAGAGGAGGGCAATACTTTTTAAACAGGGACACAGACAGGGGTTCTACTCCAACACTTAAAAAATGCATTTAATTATACTTTAAGCACTTCAATACCAGGCACTTTCGCCCCTTCCTGTCCAGGACAATTTTCAGTGTCACCACACTTTGAATGACAATTGCAATCATGCAACACTGTACCCAAAACTACATTTTTATAATTTTCTTCCCAGAAATAGAGTTTTGGTGGTATTTGGTCACCTTTGTGGTTTATTTTTTGCTTAACTAAAAGACCGACATTTTTGAAATAAAGTTTTAGTTTGTCATAAAATGTAGTTTTCTCCTTCACTGACTGTCGCTGATGAGGCGGCACTGACAGGTGTTACCGATAGGCACTGTGGTGGGGGCTGAGAGACTTTGAGGGGCACTGACTGATCAGCACAGCCCCCATCAGATCTGCCAATGTGCCGATTAGCCGATTGGCTCTCCCTGTCAGCAAAAACCGAGAAATTTACCGGCACTTCCTGGTTCACGTGATGATCAGCCTCTGTCAGAGTCTCCTTACCACATTTAGAGATGCAGTGCGTCGGACTGACACTCTGCGATTGCGCTCCGGCATGTTGTCCTGCTGGACATCATACAACACCCAGTCAGGATAACAGAACCGGCCGTCAATCTGCCATAGGCCAGGCGGGTGGTGGTTGAAAGGAACACATACAGTTGAACCTCGGATTGCGAGTAATGCGGTTAACGTGTCGGAATATGAGCAATTTTTAAAAAAATCCTGACTTAGTTTGCTAGTGTTGTCAGTACCGCATTTGGCGACACTCGGAGCCTTTCGAAAATACTTGGAAACACTTGGACTTTATCCAGCACCCCTCCCCCACCTCTGGCCACATGCGGTATTGCATGCAATAGAAGTCAATGTGGAACGAATTATCTTAGTTTCCATTGACTTCTATGGAGAAACTCGCTTTGATATGCGAGCGCTTAAGGCCCGTACACACGGTCGGACTTTTTGACAACCAACATGCAAATTAGGTGGTTTGGACCAACATCCGACCGTGTGTACGCTCCATCGGACCAACTTTTTCCAGGTTGCATCGGACTTTTGTTGGCTGTGCGAACGGACCAACTTTCTGCCAACAAAAGTCCGAAGGACAAAAGTCCGAACGTGTGTATGCAGTACCAACTGACTTTTGTCCACAGTACAAACACGCATGCTCAGAACCAATGCAAAAGATCAGACAACAATATAGAAGTTGACCAAAGGTGGCGCTGGAGTATTCGAACGTCCTCTTTTGAAGTGTCGTCAGTACGTTGAAACGTCACTACGTTCGTGTTGGTTGTCTCAAAAGTCCGACCGTGTGTATGCAGTACCAACTTGAGGGCCAACGCCCTTTGGACAAAAGTCCAAGGGAAAGTTGGTCCACGGTCCGACCGTGTGTATGGGGCTTTAGGATTACAAGCATTCTCCTAGAACGGATTATGCCCGTAATCCAAGTTTCCACTGTACAGTCAAAAAAATGTTTTAACAATAATTTGGGCTAAATGGTTACCTCTTTTTCCTTGACTTCAACTTTACAGTGTTCTTTGGAAACATGTGGCAGCTGAATGCGGATGTCACATTCTGACTTCCTGCATAAGGGGAAAAAAAACAAAAACAGTTTAATACTTATCCTGATATCAGCAAAACCGTGTGCATCAGGTCATAGCAATTTATGTCTGCATTGTTAACAGAGGTGTTCCTAACCATAAGACAATATATATTCAAGCCTGGCAAGGCCAGCAGAATTCAGTTCTATGATATACAAGTAAGAAGAGTTAGTGATAAACAAAACATATTGCTATTTACCAAGTCTTATGAGGTGGTAGCTGCACTCCTTTAAAGGCTCCCCCCCCCCTTTATTTTCACTTGATAATCCAGCCAATAGGTCATCTTTTTAACAGTCCAAACTGTCTCGCAAAAGGGTAGCAGTTAGAGGTTTAAGATAAACTAGTTAGCACTGACAGGGTGCTTGGAATGACCAGCTTTAATGTAAAACCTTCATTAAAAAGCCATACTTTTTTTTTTTAAATAAAGTGTTAGCTGGAGTTCAGCTTTGACTTGAAAGTCAAGTCCATGTAAATCTGTCAGACCATCTAGTCCCCAGATGGACAATGCCGCTGTCTAAAGGTGTCTATTGCTCCTCCATGGAGAGTGGAAACAACCCAAGACAGGAAGTTGAATACTGGGTGAATTAGCTAAAAATAGGTGTGGGGGGGGGGGGGGGGGGGGCATAAAAATAAACCTAAATGCAGCCACCGTATTTAAGAATTGGTAAGCTGCAACATAGGAGTTTGATGCCAATTTTTATTAAGGAGTCTTTCAGCCTTAGTAATAGGGTAGAGGATGGGCATTATTACTGTCTGTAGTGTACTGTAAGAGAATACACATAAACTAGAATGAAAATAAAGGTTAAAAATATGAAATTCTCTTACCTTCCAAACAAACATGTGGTTGCAGTCAGTGGAAAATGTGTTCCATCTACGCCACTTCTTTTTATCACAATGATTTTACCATGGCAAGGCATCTTTAAAATATTCTTACCTATAAACAGGAAAAATAGTTAATCTAGTTGAAAAAAAAATAAAAAAATAAAAAACACACAAGTCCATCCAGTTGAACTATCAGAAATGAAAAAAAATAAAAAAACATATATGATATTTTTGTGTCAAAGGTGTCTTTTTAGTGTAGCCTTTAGTAAATCTTCCCCATTGTTACTAAAACTTCCGCACACAGAACCTGGTGCAGCTCTGCACGGTAACCAATCAGCTTCCAGGTTTTTATTGTCAAAGCTCAAAGCAGAGTTAAACCCAAAAGTGGAGCTTCCGCTCATTCGTCTCTTCTACCCCTCCGGTGCCACAATTGGTATACTGTTCCCACTTTTGGAGTCCGGGCCACAACATCCCCGCGGGGCTCCCTCCTCCTACCCGTCGACGGGCCAGTAGGAGAGGAGCGGGGCCTCACACATGCGCAGTAGGGCTCCCGGCGGGTTCAGTTGCCATAAAGCTACACTGCCGGGTACCCTTAACCGTAATGGAGGCTGCAGCACCCGACAGCTGATGGAAACATCAGCTGCGGTGCCGACATTGCTGGACTCCAGGACAGGCAAGTGTCCTATTGTTAAAAGCCAGCAGCTGCATTATGTGTAGCTGCTGGCTTTTAATTTTTTTGGGCAGAACACTGCTTTAATTGAACAAGGTGAAGTTAGAAGCCAATTGGTTTCTATGCAAAGCTGCACCAGATTCTGTATGCTCCAGTTTAGTAAATCTCCCCCAATGTGTCAATTCAACTGATGTCGCAAAGTAATGCTTCAGCATGTGAAAAACTGGCAAGAATCAACACCACAAAGTATCTGCGTGGCACAAGGTGCTCCACTGACAAAACAAAGCTTAATTAGTATTTCATATGCTCATGAAAACTGCAACCACTCCAAACCAAAGCTTTTACTACAAATGCAATAGAAGCCAAGCCATGAGAATGACCATATGGGGTTCATAAAACTAAGCAGAGTAAGGTGCCAACTGCCAAGTACAGTAACAAGCAGCAGATTTCAGCTCACAGAGAGGCAAATGTTTTAAAAGTACAGGAGCTGTCAGGGGAAACTGCGACTGAGCAAGCTTGGGGACAGGTTACTGTTTAGGGCAGGGGTCTTCAAACTTCGGCCCTCCAGTTGTTCAGGAACTACAATTCCCATCATGCCCAGTCATGTCTGAATGTCAGAGTCTTACAATGCCTCATGGGATGTGTAGTTCTGCAACAGCTGGAGGGCCGTAGTTTGAGGATCCCTGGTTTAGGGGATGTATAAACAGACAAGTGAAAGACCAAACAATTCCAGCGGGAGGTATCCAAGTAGTTTACCTTTATGTGTTAGACCCAGCACTGTTGTCCCGTGGACTACAACAAAATGGGTACGATTCTGGGAGGACGTCATAGTACACCCTCCCAGAGTTAAATCGAACCGTGCTGTAGCCATCATTTGGCTTTGGCGCAGTCGTTAAAGTGGAGTTCCACCAAAAAAAATAAAAATAAATGGTGCTTCCGCTTTAAGGACGCCTGACATGCCACATTTGTTATGTCTTATTGGGTGGTACCTAGCTCCCACTTCCGCTGTTGCTGCTTAGGTGACTTGAGCAGAAGATCTCCCCCCCCCCCCCCACGCAATCTTCTGGGACAAGTTTGGCCACTCAAGACTCGTACGTGCGCTCCTGGCTGGGAGGCTGCAAACTGTCACAGCCGGGTGCCCACACTAGTGATGTTGGAAAAAGGCAGGGGAGAGAAGGCAAGGCTTCGGGTGGCTGCATCACTGGACCATTGGGGGGGGGGGACAGGTGAGTTTATTAAAATTCAGAAGCTACACTTTTTGTAGCTGCTGACTTAACAAAAACACAGAAATGGATGGAACTCCAATTGAACCACATGCCGACTGGGCCATAGCCGAAAGACGGCTACAGCGCAGTTGGCTTATTCTGGGTGGACGTCCATGGGACGTCCTCCCAGCATCTTAACTCGGGAACACACGTGACCGCCGGGTCCTCGGTAAACGGCCACTGATAGCGGATGTTTACCACGTGATGGCTCCGTCAAATGAGGGAGAGATCACATGTAAACAAACCGCCAGTTCCTCCCTCCTCTCTGTACCGATCAGTACAGGGAGTGCCAATACTCTGCCAATACTCTGCCAATACTCTGCCAATACTCTGCCAATACTCTGCCAATACTCTGCCAATACTCTGCCAATACTCTGCCAATACTCTGCCAATACTCTGCCAATACTCTGCCAATACTCTGCCAATACTCTGCCAATACTCTGCCAATTTTTTTATTTTTTTACTGAATTTCAGTCTTTGATTTATAGTGCAAAAAATAAAAACCCAGCTGTGATTAAATACCACCAAAAGAAAGCTCCATTTGTGTGAAAAAAGGACAATAAAAAATAATTTGGGTACAAAGTTGCATGACAGTCATTTTCATCCAAAGTGTGAGAGCACCAAAAGCTGAAAATTGGTCTGGTTAGGAAGGGGGTTTAAGTGCCCAGTGGGCAAGTGGTTAAATAGCAACAAAATTTAACAAGAAAACCTCTTCAGGGTCAAAGACCTGAGTAAATGTTTTAAAAAATATTCTAAAATCTTTATGAAATGTGTCAACTAATCAAATACTGATGTCAGTGACAGAAAGAAGTACTGAGGAGATTTGACACAGAGCTGTAGCAGACATGGCACGTGGCAATACAGAGCATGTGACTGATAAGGCCCTATCCAGCTCAGTGAGTGCTGATTGTTGAGCTTTACCTCCAGACATAAAAAATATCCTGTCACAATTCAGGGAAAACAAGTGAACTCAAAACTAACATTTCTATAGTAAGATAATAGTAAAATCTGACAGTAATGTCACTAGTATGAACCCTTCGCTCTTACAATATCTCACAATCTCTGAATAGGTTTATCCCTTGTCTGAGAATCGGTGCTCACGCTGTCCATGGTGTTGAAGACGTACTGAATCTACATCAGCACAGGGCAGTCATCCAACTCAGGAAGAGATTTCTTCTAATTTCATAAACTTCTAGTTCCTCAAAAATCTGATGGAGCTGATCAAGTACATGGGCAGCTTTAAGGAGCCAGAGCCGATATCCGCTGGCCTCCTGCGATCGATCCAAGGAGAGCCGCAACAGGGATCTGTATATAAGCAGATCCCCGTTCTGACAGGGGAGTAGAGATCTGCTTTTCCCAATGATCAGGAACAGCGATCTCTCTTTCAGGCAGTACACTCCCCAGTTAGAAATACCTCCCTAGGGAACGTTAAAAGCGCGGTAAAGCGCCGCTATTTTTTAGCAGCGCTTTACTGACATTTTAGCTGCGATTTTTGGCCACTAGCAGTCGCCTTTAACCCTGCTAGCTGCCGGAGGGGTTAACTTGTAGTGCTGCTGCCGAAGCCCTTTGCAGGCGCTGCCCATTGATTTCAATGGGCAGCGCTTTAGGAGCAGTGTATAAAACCACTACTAAAGTGCCCAAAAGATGCTGCTTGCAGGACTTTTTTTTTTTTAAACGTCCCGCAAGCGCACCGCTCCAGTGTGAAAGCACTCGGGCTTTCACACTGGAGTGACAGGAGAGGCGCTTTGCAGGCACCATTTTTAGCGCTAAAACACCTGTAAAGTGCCTCAGTGTGAAAGTAGAAAGTAGAGTGACATTTATACAGTAATTGGTATCTATTTTTAGCTGATTGCTGTATAAATATCACTGGTGCCCAAAAAAAAAAAAAAAAAAAAAAAGTGTCTAAAGTGTCCGATCTGTGCTGCAATCCTGCTAAAATTGCAGATCGCTACCACTAGTATTAAAAAAATTTATAAAATGCCATAAACATAGCCCCTATTTTGTAGAGGCTACAACTTATGCGCTAATCAATATACGCTTATTGCGTTTTTTTTACCAAAACTATGTAGAAGAAAACATATTGGCTTAAACCAATGAAGTAATTTAGTTTTTTTGGGATATTATAGCATGTAAAAAAAAATAAAATAAAGGCTTCTTCAAAATCGTCGCTCTGTTTATAACGTAAATAATAAAAAACAAATCAAAGATGATCACATACCACCAAAAAAGCTCCATTTGTGGGAATATAAGGACGTCAATTTTGTTTTGGTACAGCATCGCTCAACCGCGCAAGTGTCAGTTAAAGCGACACAGTGCCAAATTGCAAAAAATGGCCTGGTCATTAAAGGGGCAAAACCTTTCCGGTTCTTAAGTGGTTAAAGCAGTATTTAGCCCAAAAAATAATAAAACATTGCAGCTTAGCAATTCTCCCCCCATTTTCATCTGGCCAGTAACACTCTTCCTGTATTAGGTATAAAGTCACTCAAGTCTCTAGCAAATCGCCTGGCAAAGTTGCAGTAATTTGCACGACTTTCAGGTGGTAGCAATGTGAACCGAGCCTTATGGTGAACTGCTTTCTCTATATGTTGGCAGGACTACCATGTTGCAGCCCAGTGCATCTGCTGCAGATTCCAGCATCCACCTATACAAGCCTTGTGCAAACAGATTCCCAGCTGACAAACACGCACAGCCGGCCGCTGAGTGCCATGTGCATGTTGGCAGGTCTATAGAGGAGGGACAGGTGAACACAGATACACGTGCAGCAAGCATTTAACGAGCCCCCATGCTTATCCCATGTAACAGATGGTTAAAAATCAGCAAACTGAGCAGAGAAAAAAAAAGGAGGGAACCCAACATCGGGCAGAGCACCCCACCGACACTTCCCCTAACAGCTGCAGAGATCTCCTCCGCTAAAACTAATCGCTTGGCAATCACCCACAAAGACATGGAGGCGGCATGTGCCCAGCGTGACCACATGCCAACCCATAGAAACTGAGCTCTGCAGGCAGTGGTATGGGCAGCCGTCAAAGAGGACAGTAGTGCAGAGATCCTAAATAAAGCAATAACATGCACAGGCAGTGGCGAGGGCTGCCCCTTCAAAGCAACAACATGCACAGCCAGCCCCCCAAAAAGGCAATAGGGCATACAGGCAGTGCTAATGGTAGCCCCCAATAAAGCACTAACATGCGCAGGCAAGGGCAGCCCCCCCCCCCATAAAGCAATAACATGCAGGCAGTAGTGAGGGCAGCCCCCCCAATAAAGCAATAACATGCCCAGGCAGTGACGAGGGCTGCCACCTCAATAAAGCAACAACATGCACAGGCAGCCCCCCAAAAAGGCAATAGGGCATACAGGCAGTGCTAATGGTAGCCCCCCATAAAGCAATAACATGCAGGCAGTGGTGAGGGCAGCCCCCCAATAAAGCAATAACATGCCCAGGCAGTGATGAGGGCAGCCCCCTCAACATGCCCAGGCAGTAATGAGGGCAGCCACCCAAAAAGGCAATAGGGCACACAGGCAGTAGCAAGGGCAGCCCCCCAATAAAGCAATAACATGCGCAGGCAATGATGAGGGCAGCCCCCTCCAAAAAAAAATAGGGCGCAGGCAGTGATAAGGGCAGCCCCCCCCCAATAAAGCAATAACATGCACAGGCAATGGATGAGGGCAGCCCCCAAAAAAGGCAATAAGGCACACAGGCAGTGGCGCGGACAGCCCCCCATTGCTGTAACCCCTGCAGTTAGGCAGGCTCCCCTAAAAGAACAACAATGTAACCCGTGGCAACCAACCCACCAAGAGCCTTCTACTCCTAAACCTTCTCCATCCTAATCCCGCCGGCCTCCAGCCCGCCAACAGCCCTGCGCTGACACTTGGAGAATTTGGCGGGCTGGCCGCCTGCGCCTGTCCCCGGGCTCCCCGGACACAGAGAAGGCCTCCAGCACTGACCTGAGGACGGAGGAGGGATTCCTTGCGGCGGAGCGCTCACTCCATTCACCCGCGCACACGCCGCTCACATACACACACGGATCTGGCCCCGCCGAGCTGCCCGCTGTCCGTTACTGGCACTTCGGCGCCTCCGCGTAGTCAGCAGTGCGCAGGCGCAGAGCCCCGACCGCACGGCGCCGAGAGGATCACTCCGCCGCTCCACTTACCGGCTGAGGTTCAGGCCGCAAAACCGACCGGCGACAGCGCCAGACTCCCCGTTGCACGTTATATCCCGCCGTTTCTGACGTCTCTCCACCGATCGGGGCTGGCAATGCGAAGCTGTACGGGTTCCGAGCGAACTATTTCCTCCGGCGCAGGGATACCGCCTAGTGACGTGAAGTTTTAAAAGTGTTCGAAAAGCAGCGCGAAGAGGTGTGATTGGAGGCGTGGCGTCACGTGGGCGCGGGGTCGGCCAATGGCCGGCGACGTGGGCGGCGACGGGGAGGGAAAAAATAGCGCGCAGTTTCCCCAAACAAAGGCGACGAGGTGGAAGAGACGTGTTCTCAGTATGGCGGCAACGCCGAGCCAATGGGAGCCCACAGACGGCTTCCCCCTCACACGGCCATGTCTGGGAACATGCCTCTCACCGCCATACGCGACAATTCTCCGAGAAATGGACGTGCTTGTCAGCTAGAGCAAAGAATTGTCACCAGAATGTATCCAAACACACCGACACCTCACATATAATAAAAAGAATACCTCACAGACCAATGTGCTTCATTGTTAGGGGGTGACAACTCTCTCCCAAATGCCCCCCTGTGTTGTCACATGTCCCTCTGAGGAGGACTAGGAGTGCAAGTGCATTGTCATTACAAGAGAACCTGTCTACAGAGGTGACATGGGGGTGGGGGGGGACCAGGATAGGGACACAAGGGACAATTGTCTGCTACACGGTGCAAGTCTTCACCCGCTTACATCACCTGTACACTAAACTTTACCCATAATAACCCAAGTGAGGAATGGGGGATGGACGCTCCCTGATAAACAACAGGATTTTTTTATCCAGCGCTGTCACACTTTGAATGACAATTACGCGGTCATGCAACTCTACCCAAACTACATTTGTATCATTTTTTTCACACAAATAAAGCTTTTTTTTTTGCTAAATAAATGAAAAAAGTTCAACAATTAAAAAAATAAATAAATAACGTTTTCATCGTTTGCTAGGAGATTTTGAGGCAGCACTGGTGGGCACTGATGGGCACTCATAGGCAGCACTGGTGGGCAATGATAAGGAGGCACTGATAGGCTGCACTGGTGGGAACTGATAAGGAAGAACTGATGAGGCTGCACTGATGGGCCCTGATAGGTGGCATTGATGGACACTAGGTGGCACTGATGAGGCAGCACTGGTGGGCACTGATAAGGAGGCATTGATAGGTGGCACTGATGAGGCAGAACTGGTGGGCACTGATAAGGAGGCACTGCTGGGTGGCATTGATGGGCACTGATAGGTGGAACTGATGAGGCAGCACTGCTGGTCACTGATAGGCTGCACTGATGAGGTTGTTCTGGTGGGTACTGATAAGGAGGCCACGATGAGACTGCACTGCTAGGCGGCACTGATGGGCACTCATAGGCTGCACTGATGAGGCGGCACTGGTGGGCACTGATAAGGAAGAACCGATGTGGCTGCACTGATGGGTGGCATTGATGGGCACTAGGTGGCACTGATGAGGTAACACTGGTGGACACTGATAAGGAGGCATTGATGAGGCAGAACTGGTGGGCACTTATAAGGAGGCACTGCTGGGTGGAATTGATGGGCACTGATAGGTGGAACTGATGAGGCAGCACTGCTGGTCACTGATAGGCTGCACTGATGAGGTTGTTCTGGTGGGTACTGATAAGGAGGCCATGATGAGACTGCACTGATGAGCACTCATAGGCTGCACTGAAAGGTTGCACTGAGGAGGCAGCACTGGTGGGCACTGATAGGTGGCACTGATAGGCTGCACTGGTGGGCACTGATAAGGAATCACCGATGAGGCTGCACTGATGGGCCCTGATAGGTGGCACTGGTGGACACTGATAAGGCGGCACTGCTGGGTGGCATTGATGGGCACTGGTAGGTGGAACTGATGAGGCAGCACTGCTGGTCACTGATAGGCGACACTGATGAGGCTGTTCTGGTGGGTACTGATAAGGAGGCCATGATGAGACTGCACTGATAGGCGGCACTCTTAGGCTGCACTGGTGGGCAATGATAAGGAAGCACCAATGAGGCTGCACTGATGGGCACTGGTAGGTGGCATTGATGGGCACTAGTAGGTGGCACTGATGAGGCAGCACTGATTTAGGGGCACTTATGGGCACTGATGAGGAGGCACAGATGGGCACTGATAGGCTGCATTGATGAGGGGGCACTGGTGGGTACTGATAAAGAGACACTGATGAGACAGCACCGATGGGGACCGGTGGTCTGCACTGATAGGTGACACTGATGGGCAGCACTGATTGGCAGCACTGGTGGGCAAAGATTGGTGGCACTCCACTGATAATCAGGACACTGATGCCCCTTTTAGGGCCAGTTCACACCGCATGCACTCTAGTGCATTTTTTTTTTCTTCATCAAAAATGCATGGAAAGTAGGTTCTATGGTTTCCAATGACATAGTTCACACCAATGCAGTCAGTTCCAGGGCTTTCCAGTTCCAGAAAAAAAAGTAGAACATGCTGCATTTTCTCTGTACTGGAACGCAGGAAAACGCACCGGAATGCATCAGACCCCAGTACATAAAAAAAAAACAATAAAAAAAAGCCTCTGGAGAAGAATCAAAAATGCACCAAAACATGCCAAAAGCATGTTAAAAATGCACATGCAAAAACGCATCCAACGCACATGCATTTTTGTGGTGTGAACCAGCCCTAAGAGAAGCCGGCTATCGGCTCTCTTCTCCAATCCTCACACTGTCAGCATGAGGAAAGGAGTGCCGATAACCGGCTTCTGTTTACCTCAGTGATCAGCTGTGATTGGACCCAGCTGATCACAAGGTAAAGAGCCGCTGATTGGCTCTTTACCTCAACCTGTGATCAGCTGTGTCCGGAGGACACTGTGATCACTGAATATGTCACCCACGCCAAGCACCAGGCACGATTACGGGACGCTGTCCTATGGCGGCATCCCAGAACTAGAGGAACTCACTGTAGCCGTGGCTATAGCGCGGTCGACAAGTGGTTAATAATTATGCCATCAAAATTAGTATGCGCTGTAAATTGCCTCCAGCATTGCTCCCGTTTCCTCTTGCTGGAGGCTGCCATTTTGCTGAAGCCCAGGGCCCCTGAACAGCAGTAAATCATAAAGCGGAACTAAACCCATTGATTTAACAGTTTAAAAAAAATGTTAAATTCCTGGAATGCCGGGATTGCTAACTGTCATATTTGCTTGTGTCCTCAACCAAACTGTCACACCATTAAATGTCTGGCATCATAACTGATGTGGATAAAGTGTAGCGCTAAAATAAATTGTACAGTGAAAGTGCACAAACATACGATGAACAATCTAATAAGACATTCAATATAAGATGAATACTAAAATCCAACATGGTGGAATAGGTGAAAGAAAAAATGAGTCCAATAGCACAAATCAGATCCTGAAAAGGAGAATTCAATGCAAGTCCACAAACCAATAAGATGGCGATCCTCCGATAGAGGAACAAACAGGACCAATACGTGAGGCATCCAAGATGAGAAATCTTCTCTAGATGAATAAGAATGAATACTCTTACCGAGACCGGTGGACCCGGATGTCAGCGACACCGAATCATTAAATCATGGATATCCGGATTGATGAATCTCCCAAACGATCGAAGGAACCCGGGAACTCAGATGGTATCTCCAGAGGACCTCATGGGTATCGACCGAACTGGAAGGACAGGTAGCCCAAATGGAACGCCACATCAAATCACATCCAGACAGTATGTGTGGAAAAAAGAAGGGGGGCGCCAATAGTGCAGGTCAAAAAAGTAGGTTTATTTTATAAAACCAACATACATGGGATAAAAAGGGATCACAGTGAATAAAAGCAATGTGGGCAGCGATGAACCAATCACTCCCCACATTGCTTTTATTCACCGTGATCACTTTTTTATCCCATGTATGTTGGTAAACTGATGGTCACTGATAGGCTGCACTGATGCGCTGCACTGATGGTTAATGCTAGGCTGCACTGATAGGCACTGATGGGCACTAATCAGGAGGCACTGATGGTCAATGATAGGCTGCACTGATAGGCACTGATAAGGCGGTACTGATGGGCACTGATAGGTGGCACTGGTGGGCACTGATCAGGAGGCACTGATGGTCAATGATAGGCTGCAATGATAGGCTGCACTGATAAGGCAGTACTGATGGGCACTGATTAGGAGGCACTGATGGTCAATGATAGGCTGCACTGATAAGGCGGTACTGATGGGCACTGATAGGATGGCACTGGTGGGCACTGATCAGGGGGCACTGATGGTCAATGATAGGCTGCACTGATATGCATTGATAAGGCGGTACTGATGGGCACTGATAGGTGGCACTGGTGGGCACTGATCAGGAGGCACTGATGGGTGGCACTGATAAGCACTGATAGGCAGCACTGATAGATGGCACTTATGATAATGCACTGATGGCAACTAATTGGCAGCACTAATAGGTGGCCCTGGCGGGCACTGATAAGTGGCACTGGTAGGCACTGGTAGGTGGCACTGCTTAGCAGCATTGACTGTCAGTGTGTGGGACTGATGTCCCGTTTACACAAGCCAGTAATCGGCTGTAAGCGCGAAAAAAAAAAAAAGCTGATTACCGGCTTCTGTTTACATCATGTGATCAGCTGTCATTGGCTGACAGCTGATCATGTGGTTAAGGGCCGGTGTTCTGTCACGAATAGTCTGGCTATCATCAAGTGTCCGCTGTGTACTGCGCATGCGCAGTACAGAGCAGAAGGATTTTCGGAAAATTTCCGAAGATGAATGGCGCCTGCGCCGTGAGTCGAGGTGTAAGCCCCACCATCCAAGTGGACTTGGGCTACACAAACTTAGAGGGCCCCTCGCGGGCACGCTTCGCTCGCCACACTTCGGGCACGCTGCGCTCGGCTCTTTTTTTTTCTAACTATATGTCCACTTGGATGGTGGGGCTTGAAAGTGGACTCACGGCGCAGGCGCCGTTCATCTTCGGTAATTTTCGGAATCTGGTTGTGCTGTGTACTGCGCATGCGCAGTACACAGCGGACACTTTCTGATGGGGGACAGAAATGACAGTACACAGGGATCAGCCCTTTACTCCGATCTGTGATCAGCCAAGTCCCAAGGACTCAGTGATTGCAGAGCATGGCCACAGGGGGCATGCGGGCAGCACAAGCACATGAGGACATCCATGTACGCCCTCCCAGCAATCTAAGCCCACGTAGCCGTGTTTCGGCTATAGCGAGGGCATCAAGTGGTTAAGTTCATACTAAAAATACTAATTTGTAATTTTCTTGGTCTGCCTCCACACCGTACGGGCCAATGTCAATATTGGTATATGTCTTTCCCCCAGTGCGGCCATAGGTGCCTCCAGTGCTATCAACAGATGCTTGATTTTAAGGACATAGGCGAGATATGACTCAACCACCGCCAGCGTAGCCGGTCCCAACCAGTCTGTCGGATGGCGTAGCTGCCCATCCAAAAAGTAATAGTATAAGTTAGGCAATGCCATGCCAACATCAGCCTTAGGGCCCTGCAGAGTGGAGAATTTAAGTTTCCGCCTATGGGTGGCCCAAATAAAGGTGATAAGTAGCGTGTCCAGGGTTTTAAAAAATGATTTAGGTACTGAGGTAGGCATGCAAGAAGTCACGTACAGACACTTGGGCAGAAGGATCATCTTAATGAGATTAATGATGCCTGCCACAGACAGGGGAAGTTTGGCCCAGACAGTAAGTTTAGCTTTAATCATGGTAACCAGAGGGTCCAGATTCGCTTGGGAAGCCTCTGAAGGAGACAGGGTAATAATGATTCCAAAATATTTAAACAAGGTGAATACCTTGAGAGGACATGGAGGATCACCGCATGGAAGGGCCTGCAATAAAAAAGGCATCAGGGCTGACTTCTGCCAGTTAATTTTAAGGCCCGAATACGTGCCAAATTTGTCTATGATTGGCATTGCTATTCCTAATGAGGCAGAGGTATCCTGCATATATAACATAATGCCATCTGTGTATAGTCCTATAGTGTCTACTCTCTCACCCATAGTGATGCCTTTAAAGAGAGGAGACTGCCGAAATCTCAGTGCCAGCGTCTCGATAGCGACTGCAAACAACAGCGGAGGCAGAGGGCATCCCTGCCTGGTACCTCTTCGAAGCTGTATAGATGGGGATAGGAGACCATTGACTAAAAGGTTAGACGTGGGATCCCTATAGAGTATAGTGACCCATTGTTGGAATTTAGTGCCAAAGCCAAATGAGTGCAACGCAGCCATAAGAAAGGGCCATTCTATTGAGTCAAAGGCTTTTGCGGTGTCTAGCAAAGCCAGCACACAAGACTCAGGCAGAAATTTTCTAAGTTGAGCTATTAGTTGCATCCTACGTATGTTAATGGAGGTAGACTTTCCTGGCATTAAGCCAGTTTGGTCTGGATGAATTATACTAAGAATGACTGCATTGAGACGTTTGGCCAGAATCTTTGTTAGTATTTTATAGTCAATATTCAATAAAGAAATTGTTGGATACGACGCACAATCAGCCGGGTCCTTCTCAGGTTTAGGAATAAGGACCACCATGGCAGAGTACATAGATAGTGGCAGTCTCCCCTCTCGAAACGCTGTAGAATAGACCGGTGCCAGAACCGGGGCAAGAGTGCCTTTCCCTTAACCATAGACGCTACTGCCGCCCTGACCTCATCTTTTGTGATATCTGCATCTAAGTCCTCCCCCTGTTCCTTAGTTAATGTAGGGAATATCAAATCGGAAAAGTATGCCTCAATGTCAGTACATACTTGTATAGAAGTCGTAAAAGCAAGTAAGTATATCTCCAGCCAAACGGGGCCTCTGTACCGTCAGGACGTGTTATTTTATTCACTACAGAGCTACCCGACTGATGTCGAGCCATATGGGCTAGTAACTGACTGGACTGGTTCCCACATTCCAAATATTTCTGCTGGGTATAGAATAATTTCCTTTTTGCAGCGGCGGTCTGAATATAAACGAGACATAAACTCCCAGTGGTTAGAGTTAGTTAGGGCTGTCAAATAAGCCACTTCAGCTGTTTGGTACCTTTTTCTAGATCTTCCTCGTCTTGTCAGGAAGAACGTTTAATAAATGATATAGTGGACTTAAGCGCCCATCTCAAATAAGCCTTCATGGCATCCAAAAACATTAAACCACGTTCAGAGCCGTGGGCTTCCAGGAAAGCCGCTAGTTGATCTGGTATCCTGTCATTGAACCCAATCAGGGACAGCCAAAAGGGCTGAACCCGCCAGAGTCTGCGGATTCCAGTAGCCCCAGTATCAATCCACAGGGACAATGGTGAATGGTCAGACACTCTCCTAGGCAGATATGCGATAGAGGACAATTGGGGAGAAACTTATCATTACCTAATGCCAAATAAATTCTTGAGAGAAATCACACTGGATAGCGAAAGGTATCAAAATTCTAGATGACATAATGGTAGGACCAGCAATAAAAACATTTCGAACATTACAAATTGAATACGGCTTGGAGGAGTCTGATCGTTACAGATACCTCCAAATCGCACACCTTCTCCACTCTAATCCTCCCCAACTCATTCAGCTTCCCTGGAGGATAACCTTATACCTCACTAAACCCTCCACCAACATAAAAGGCATTGCCCTGTTTTATAACTCCCTAAATGACAAAACAACATTCATTAAGAACTCAAATATTGAAGCCTGGGAAAAAGATCTGGGGAAAAACTTCTCCTCAGATCAATGGAGTATAGCACTCCGGACAACTTACACTTCCACCAAGTGCATAAACTTGTGGGAACTAACACAAAAAATCATACTAAGATGGTACCTTACCCCACATAGGATCTCTAGGTTCGACCCTAATACCGCCTCACTGTGTTGGAGGTGATGCATTAACTTAGGCACCTTATTCCATATACTTTGGGACTGCCCGATGGTACGTACACTTTGGGAACAAATATTTCGCTTAATATCACAAATCGCCAATACGCGCATACCTGCCACGCCAGAATTAGCTATCCTCTCGTTGGGTATAGAATTAGTCCCTAGAGCTACTAGGATAATTGTATCCCATATCCTGCTGAGTACTAGACTAGTTATAACAAGACATTGGAAGGACCACACAACCCCTCCACTGAGAGAAATCTTAATGACAATTGATACACATGCCACATACAAAACTATGTTCGCCTCAACCCAGGGTAAACTACTCAATACACAAGCCGTACGGAAACCGTGGGCTGACTGGTACGCCACAACCAAACTACTTGATTAACACTGGTATTGAAAAGCAGTATGTATAGTGGCAGGGCCGATCCTAGGGTCACAGACGCCTGGGTGCAGAAATATTTCTGGCGCCCCCACGTGGGCGTGGTCATCTTACCAACTCCTCCCCTTTACAAATGTTTCTATGACAACGACTTCAACACAGAGATGTTCCCGTAAGAAGTCTTCGTTACCCTGGGATCCTCCCATGATCTTTTACCAATAAATAAAATACAGGAAGAGCGTACACTAATGAGACCTAGAGGGGAGTCTCTCTGATGCACACAGAGGGGGCTTCTGTTAGAGAGTCTATTAGAAAGAGCCCCCAGACATAGTACAGGAGATGGTCAGAGACTGTAGACATGATACTAGAGACGGTCAGAGACTGCAATCATAGTACAGGAGACGGTCAGGCTGCACACATAATACAGGAGATGGTCAGAGACTGCAGACATGTTACAAGAGATGGTCAGAGACTGCAGACATGTTACAAGAGATGGTAGTAAATAATGGCCGATCGGCCTTCTCACCTGACCCAGCGATACAGCAACAACGGTTCCTCTGATCAGGAGTTAGCACACTCTGAATTGCCCGTGGCGACTCCGCTGGGTAGAGCCCAGATCTGTATTCCTGCAATGACTCCATTCCTTTCTCCACCAGGGATGGTGCCAGGCTGTGTGGCTTTCTCTCTCTGATGGTGTTCTCTCAGCACTGCCCTCTCCCTCTGGAGTCCTGGGTGCCCTTCCCTGAAAGCTTCCCCGGGCTCCTGGCTTTCTCTCTCCCATTCAGCTGCGCATGCTGTGTGGGCTGCAGTTTCCGTGTTACAGTGGGGCTGCCAGTCCTTGGGACCACATGTCCCACAATCCTTTTCTTTGCTCCTTTGTTTTTTCTTCCCTGGCCGTTATGAAGGCGGGGGAAGAAACATAGTGCGCCGCTCATTAGTACAGCAGCGCACGAGGAGGAGAGGGAGAGGGGAAATAAGAGCCCGCAGCTGCAGTGGCATCACTAGGGTTGGTGTCACCTGGTGCAGTAAAACATGGTATCACCCCCTCCACCAACTATAGTCGTCCCTCAGTACAGACCCCACTCCATTAAGTATAGACCCCCCCTCCGTCAGTGCAGACCCTTCACTAAGTATAAATACCTCCCTCAGTACAGACCCCCCCATCAGTATAGACCCCCAGGACAAAACACCCCCCTTTATCAGTATAGACCCCCCCTCAGGACAAACCTTTCCCCCCTACATTAGTACAAACCCCCAGAACAAACCACCCCCCCTCCATTAGTACAGACCCCCCAGAACAAACCACCCCCTCCATTAGTACACACCCCCCCCCCCCCCAGGACAAACCCCCCCCCATTAGTATAGACCCCCCAGGACAAACCCCCCCTCCATTAGTATAGACCCCCCCCCCCCCCAGGACAACCCCCCCCACATTACTATAGCCCCCCCAGGACAACCCCCCCCACATTAGTACAGCCCCCCCCACATTAGTATAGCCCCCCCCAGGACAAACCCCCCCTACATTAGTATAAACCCCCCCAGGACAAACCAGCCCACCACCCACATTAGTATAGACCCCCCAGGACAAACCACCCCCCCCACATTAGTATAGACCCCCAGGACAAACCACCCTCCCCACATTAGTATAGACCCCCCAGGACGAACCCCCCACATTTAGTATAGACCCCCCCAGGACAAACCACCCCCCACATTAGTATAGACCCCCCAGGCCGAACCACCCCCCACATTAGTATAGACCCCCCAGGACAAACCACCCCCCCACATTAGTATAGACCCCCCAGGACGAACCACTCCCCACATTAGTATAGACCCCCCAGGACGAACCCCCCCACATTAGTATAGACCCCCCCAGGACAAACCAGCCCCCATACATTAGTATAGACCCCCCAGGACAAACCCCCCTACATTAATATAGACCCCCCAGGACAAACCACCCCCCCCACATTAATATAGACCCCCCCAGGACAAACCACCCCCCCACATTGGTATAGACCCCCCCAGGACAAACCACCCCCCCACATTAGTTTAGACCCCCCCAGGACAAACCCCCCCACATTAGTATAGACCCCCCAGGACAAACCCCCCCCCCCCCACATTAGTAGACCCCCTAGGACGAACCCCCCCCACATTAGTATAGACCCCCCCAGGACAAACCCCCCCCCCCCCCCACATTAGTATAGAACCCCCAGGACAAACCCCCCCACATTAGTATAGACCCCCCCAGAACAAACCCCCCCCACATTAGTATAGACCCCCCAGGACAAACCACCCCCCCCACATTAGTATAGACCCCCCAGGACAAACCACCCCCCCCACATTGGTATAGACCCCCCAGGACAAACCACCCCCACCACATTAGTATAGACCCCCCAGGACAAACCACCCCCCCACATTAGTATAGACCCCCCAGGACAAACCCCCCCCACATTAGTAGACCCCCCAGGACAAACCACCCCCCCACATTAGTATAGACCCCCCCAGGACAAACCCCCCCCACATTAGTATAGACCCCCTAGGACAAACCCCCCCACAGTATAGACCCCCCAGGACAAACCACCCCCCCCCCCCACATTAGTATAGACACCCCCAGGACAAACCACCCCCCCCCCACATTAGTATAGACCCCCCCAGGACAAACAAACCCCCCCCCACATTGGTATAGACCCCCCCCCCTAGACAAACCACCCCCCACCACTAGGCTAATTAAAACCACCCGGGCGGCAGCTGGAGAGGACAGTGTGCAGCCGCGCTGCCCGGGTGGAGAACAGAGCGTGTGTGATGCTTGTGCTGGTGGGCAGAAGGCGGAAGTTAAACACAGGACTCCTCCTGTGTTTAACTTCCGCCTCCTGCCCACCAGCACCAGCATCACACACGCTCTGTTCTAAACAAGTCGGGCTCGGGCTCGGCCAGGGGCCGCCCCCCCCCCGTGGCGTCACTGCGTGGCCGCGGCTGTGACAGGCGGAGAGAGCCGCCTACGGACAAGGAGAGGAGGAGGGAGCGGAGCACTCTGGCGCTCCAGCGCCCCCACCTCTGGGGCGCCTGGGTGCACTGCACCCCGTGCACCCCGTGACGGATCGGCCCTGTATAGTGGACATACATAACTCCGATACTATTTATTGTTTATTATTTATCTTTTTCTTTCTTTTTTTCTCTTATTCCTTTGCTTTTTATGTTATTTCCTACTACTTAGCTATTTTTCCTAGCGTTTTACTTAAAAATGCTAGAGTTAAAACACAGTTTACACCGCCCAAAGCGGTCATACTCAAACACTATTGTTGGGTACTATCTGAATACTAATGTAGGGGGTCCTTTTTACTTTCTAACAGGGGCGGGGCCTTCCCCCAGGGCACAGCTAGTTCCCGAGAGGGGTGCCAGGGGGGAGACTATCCGCTCCTAGCAACGATCCCATCAACTAAAAGGGACCTCCACGTGAAGAATTGTACACGTGAAATGCAGAATAATACATCATTGATCACTACTACATGTTAAACGTATACCTCATTATAATATTGTGTTTGGATATCTTGGACACGAGAACTGTCTGTTTGTATTACTTTATTTTATCTGTTACTTTGTTAGAAAATAATAAAAACTCATTTAATTAAAAAAAAAAAATTCTTGAGAGATGGCCTCTTCTGGGGATGGACCATGAATATGCCCTGGTATTGGGATTGGAAACTCGTCATAAGTCACTCCAACCGAACTCAGAGACCAAGGAAACGAAAGCAGACAATGTCTGGGACTGTGTGGCCGGAGTGTCACCAAGTCTATCCATTACCGGGTCCAAGAGCAGGTTGAAATCACCTAAACATAAAACATAGGCTTCTGGATACATTGCAGAAAAAAACCATTGCCTCTTTATCCACCTGTTGGTTAGCAGGAGGGGGGTTGTAAATACCCATAATCACAAATGAGAGTGCATGTAGCTGTGCCTGGATAAAGACATACCTCCCATGGGGGTCTGCCTGAACCTTCACACACTCCCATGAGAACGAGCGGTGCACCAATACTGATACCCCCCTAGAATAAGAGGAATGATAGGAATGGCCCGTCTACTGCAGCCAAGGCTTCTTGAGGTGGTCAATGTGTTCAGGAGTCAAATGCGTCTCCTGAAGACATATCAGGTGAGCATTGGATTTAAGTATCATGGTAAACACTTGGGAGCGCTTGTGGGGGGTACCCAGACCCCTCACATTCCATGACAAAAAGGTACTGAGATTAGCCATCAAACAGTCGAAAAATGATGTTCAGCATATTAGGAAATAACAATAAGATAGCATGTAATGAGATAAAATGCATGGCAGTAAAACTATATATATATATGTACCAATGAACAAAACGGCAAGTGACGTAACAATTGCGGCCAAAAGCCAAACCATAAATAACTGATGTAGCTAGTAACTGTTGACTGATTATGCAGATAAGAAGTATCAACGGGGCATTACCTGCACATTGTAACAGCATATGCGAAAGCAATTTGTGGTGGTATTTAGTTCTACTTTAACGTAAAATTTTTGAATGATTGTAACTTTCCAAAAAAAATTGGTTTGTTCAAGATTTCCATCCTGCTCCATCAAATTCTCCTGTCACTGCAGTAAAAAACAACCACGATTACCATTTTCCAAGCGTTGGTATGATAATCTGACCATTAGTACACAGCTTTCGAGAGCCGATCACGACAGTTCGTCCGAAATTTACAGATTTTTGTTTAATCAGTACAGTATTTCCTGACAGGCTCCATGGCAGCATATGTGTGGGTTAGCCCCGCCTCCATAACTACCCTATAGGACACCTCTCCCATAAATCTTTGCTCTGGGCTACCAGCCGTGTTCCTTTTTTGTCCTCCTCCATATGACCAAGTCGTTGGTTCTCCTACCTGAAGACAACTCCCCTGCAATCAGGATCGGCCAAAGGAAACGGTGTCACATTCCTTTCGATAAGCCTTGACTGTTAAGCAGAGTATGGAGTGTATACGCAGAGTAGCGCTGAAGAGCTGGAAGCCTGGCCGTCTGCAGGCGAGCGAGCACAGGCCTGATTGCCTAGCTGTGAGCAGGCAGACATTTTCTGCCATAAAGTCTGGTGTGTATATGGGATTCCCTCAGCATAAGCGATGTGGAGGGGTATGATGGACATCGCCTTCCATGGCAGCAGTGTTTGTATATGTTGTATTGGTTTTTACCTTTGATCCTGTGTCTGTTTCCCTTCCTTTCCTGTTGGTGTCCCTGTGCATGGTGTCTGGTTCCTTCTGCGCTCCAGCCACCGCTCTCTCACTTCCGTGTCCCAGCGTACGCTCTGCACGGTCACGGAACGAAAGTGAGGCAAGCGTCTCGTGCCTGGTGCTGCTGTGACGTCACGAGGCACCACTTTTAAACCTTGAGGAAGCCTGCAGAGCTTCGGGAATGATCGTGGGCATGTGAGGCGACTTCCCCAGGTATCTGTAGTGGCTACCCCAGGTGGGTACTGACTTTCAGGGGATTGAATAATCCCTACCTGGCAGCTGATCCTTTGTTTTCCCACCTGCAGTAATCTACCGTGGATAACAGGGACCCTTCACTACCTCTAAGTGGCCAGTCTTCTCACAGCAGGTATGAATGTGGGACTATCCCAGTGTTCTGCCTGCTGGGGGGGAAGGAGAGTGGGGTACAGGGCACGCGCTTTAATGTATTTGTTTTCCCTTTTCCTTTTCTTTCCCACAGCCCTTCCAGGTCTGATCCACAGCGCAGTTCCCGCAAAAGGAGCGGGTCTTTGAAATCACATCACCGGCACTCTTCCTCTAGATCCAGGCACCGCAGATCTCCTTCTAAGTCCAGACACCACAGTAAAGATCCTCACCACCCCCTCCTCATCTCACCCCAGCCAGGAGGTGGAGAAATCATGTTGCGGTGTAGGGCCCCGGTCACTGCCAGCAAGTCTCTCTGTGACCGCTGTTTCTCCAAAGCAGCTGACGAGAGGGAGGGTGCAGACCAGCATCTCGAATCATTGGTTAAACGAGTCGCGAGAGAATCCATGCAGGAGAGAGAGGCTAGCAAGCCTTGTGACCCCCCGCCGGAGCCACTATGCTCTCCAACGGGAGAGGGGAAGGCCCACGAGACATGGGAATCTTCCCAGCCAAGCCACCCATCCATTCCTCCCTCAGATAGTGAGTCGGAAGCAGAGGATCCTGGGAGGGGCTTTGAGTATGCCCTGGTTCCCTCTTTGGTGAGAGCTGTAAGGGAAGCTCTGAATTGGTAAGATCCTGTAACTTCTCCTCCGAAGCAGAGGAAATTCTTCAAGCAGCTCAATAAGGAGCGTCAATATTTTCCATTCCTCACTGAAGTAGGTGATATCATCTCTGACGAATGGGGCAAAATGGACAAGAAGAGTTCCATGCAGTCTAAAATTCGGAAGCTGTATCCCTTCAGGTAAGAAGAGGTTAAGCATCTTGAGTCGGCTCCCCTGGTGGACGCAGCACTGTTGAGACCAGTTAGGTATGTGACTCTTCCTCTGGAAGACACGGTCTCCTTCAAAGATCCCTTGGAAAGGCGGATCAATTCTGATCTGTATTCTCCTCTGTTCATGGTACAGAAAAGAACGGCACATGGAGACCGGTCATAGATTTGACCCATCTCAACCAGTTCATCTGAAAAGAAAAGTTAAAGATGGAGTCTTTACTTACGATCCAGCAGTCTGTCCATCCAGGAGACTGGTTGGTGTCGATCGATCTGAAAGACGCCTAATTCCACGTTCCGATGGCAGCGGACTTTCAACTATTTCTTCCCTTTGCAGTAGGCAAACAGCACTTGCAATTCACCTGTCTCCCCTTCGGTCTAACAACATCACCTCGTGTCTTCTCCAAGGTCTTGTTAGCTGTTGTGGTTTTGCTCTGAGTGACAGGGGTTTGTCTTCATCACTACCTAGATGACCTCCTTCTCCTAGCTAAAAACAAAAGTCAACTTTTAGAGCACAGGAAAGGTCATCTCCACCCTTCAAGAGTTTGGGTGGCTACTGAATCTAGAGAAGAGTCACCTGGAACCCACACAGTCCCTCGTGTTTATCGGAGCTCACTTCAACACGGTGGAGGGCTCCAACTCGCTGCCTGAGGAGAAGATTGTAGTAGTCCGAGACAGAATCTGCTCAGCCCTCGCTTCGTCTCATCTCTCAGCTCTCCATTGTCTGAAGGTGATTGGCACCATGACAGCTACTATTCCCATGGTGAAGTAGGCACAGTGGCACACACGGCCCTTCCAAAAAGGGTTCCTCCAACAATGGAGGTCCAAGAGCATCCACCTTACTCCAGCTATGAGAGTGTCCCTCCTTTGGTGGCTCCAGGAGAAAAATCTTTGAAATTGCCATTCCCATTACATGGGTCATGATAACCTCAGATGCCAGCAACAGGGGCTGGGGCACTCATTGCCTATCAGAAGTAGCACAGGGCAGATGGAACTCCCCTTCTCTCGGGATTATGTCAAACATTCTGGAACTGCAGGCCGCATTTCAGGCACTTCTAGCGTTCCATCATCTAACAAAGAACTCCTCAGTGACAATACAACCGCGGTGGCCTACATAAGGAGGCAGGGTGTAACCCACAGCTGGTCTCTGCTACAGGAGGTGGAGCCAATCATGATCAGGAATCAGGAACTTGTCCAACATCCCATACATACCTGGGATCCAGAATGTACAGGCGGACTTCCTTTCTTGTGTTCTGATGAACAACAACGAGTGGTCTCTCCACAAAGAGGTGTTCGAATGGCTCCTAAACCTGAGGTTGTCTCCAGAAGTTGACCTCTTTGCATCCCCATGCAACTGCAAGTTGGCCAAGTACTACTCGAGGTTCCAAGACCCTCTGGCGTATGGGATAGATGCTCTCATGGACCAGTGGAGGTTCCACAAGGCTTACGCCTTTCCTCCGATGCAGGTGATACTACAGATTCTCAGAACGGAGAAGGTGGAAGTCATAGGGCAATTCCTTTCTGGCACAACAGGCCATGGTTTCCTCTCTTGACACTCCTTAGTTA
Organism: Lithobates sylvaticus; assembly: GCA_028564925.1. Taxonomy (NCBI): domain Eukaryota; kingdom Metazoa; phylum Chordata; class Amphibia; order Anura; family Ranidae; genus Lithobates; species Lithobates sylvaticus. The sequence continues at coordinate 337,976,124 of CM053026.1, read as the reverse complement.
TCAGGACTCAATTCCCCTGCCACTCAGGCCTGTCCTTCTCACCTGCACCTCAGGGTTTGGTTCTTGAGAGGGGAAGGCTCGAGGCTCTAGGTTGTCCAGAAAAAGTAATTCCGACCCTCCTTAATGCCAGAAGGAAAAGCACCAACAGGGTCTATGAATGTATATAGACCAGGTTCACGGACCACATGTCTTCCAGGCCTAACCCTTGTAACGCTCCGGCAGTCCAGGACATTCTTAGCTTCCTACAATCAGGTCTAGACCTGTCCCTAGCAGTGAGCTCACTTCGGGTACAGGTATCAGCCATCTCTGCATTTACAGGGGTTTCATGGGCCAATCATTCCCTTGTTCACCAGTTCTTCAAAGGTGCTATCAGGCTTAGGCCTCAGAGGAAGCCAAGGTTCCCCAAGTGGGACCTCTCTTTTGTTCTGGATTTCCTTTCCCAGCTCAGATCAGATCCTGACAAGCCACTCTCGGTAAAGGATCTTACTCTCAAGACCACCTTTCTGGTGGCTGTTACTTCAGAAAAAAGAGTGTCTGAAATCAGAAACCTGGGTTTGAAGGAGCCTTTTCTAACTTTCTTTCCAGACAAAGCAGTGTTATTTCCCATGCTGGGGTCAAATCCTAAAGTGACCACAATTGTCCAGGAAAATCAGAAAAAAGTGCTTCCCACCTTTAGAACAATGGAAAATCAAGATGTCCACCCCATTGATGTGGGTCACACTCTGAAACATTACCTGGAAGTCACGGCTCCCGTTCGACAATCAGATTTTCTTTTCATCCTTCTCCACGGAAAACACAAAGGAATGAGGGCTTCGGGTAGATCCATTGCTGCATGGATCATACAGACCATTCAAAGGGCTTATAAAGTGAAGGTCTTGGCTCCTCCAGAAGCAGTGACAGCACACTCAACTCAGAGTATCTCGACCTCTTGGGCAGCTTCACGGCATGTCGCTCCCAAAATAATCTGTAGAGCGGATTCCTGGTCTTCTATCAACACATTTGTGTCTCACTACTGTGTTGAAGCAGCTGCCTTATCATCTGTTAATTTTGGTCTGCAAGTACTGTTGGTTGACGGTGTTAAATAAATTTGGTTTCTTTGCTCAGCATTTGCCCAGGTGTGTACGGCGAGTTATTTCCCCCATGTTGCTGCCATGGAGTCTGTCAGGAAAACTGAAAATTTCCTATGAAATACTTACGGTAATTTTCCTTTCCTGATAGGCTCCATGGCAGCAGGAATCCCCTCCCAATGCCTGGAGTAAGCTAGTTACGGAGCACGGCTCGTAGCCCAGAACAAAGATTTATGGGAGAGGTGTCCAATAGGGTAGTTATGGTGGCGGGGCTAACCCACACGTATGCTGCCATGGAGCCTATCAGGAAAGGAAAATTATGGTAAGTATTTGATAGGAAATTTTCAATTAAATTCTTTTAGTATGGCCAGCTATGGTGGATGGGGGAATCAATTGATTTTCTCTTGCAGGAAAATTCTTAGGAAAAGAATGTTCTAAGAAAGTTTGTTTGATTTTTCTAATCAGTGGGGTCAGATCGAAGTTCATTTTTGACCATAGTGATGGGAACATTCGAAGGAGCAGGATGGAAAATGTTTCTCAAATTAATACATTTCTAACATGTATGTGATTATCATTCAGTAAAGTCAGAAAATGTTCTGCAAATGTTCCTAATGCCACGTACACACGAGTGGAATTTCCGTCCGAAAAATCTTGGATGGTTTTTCCGACGGAATTCCGCTCAAGCTTGTCTTGCATACACACGGTCACACAAAAGTTCTCTGAACTTTCGACCGTCAAGAACGCGGTGACGTACAACACTACGACGAGCCGAGAAAATGAAGTTTAATGCTTCCGAGCATGCGTCGAATTGTTTCCGAGAATGCGTGATTTTTTGCATGTCCAAATTGCATACAGCAAATGTACATATTCGCCAGCACACCATGGATCGACACAACTTCGTCCAAAAAGGTTTTAATGAAAAAATCACATCACAAAAGAAGGTGCAACGTTTCGGAGCAGCGCAGGACCCCTTCGTCAGGCATGTGATACCCAAATTGCATACAGAAGATCGCATTTTCGTATAGGAGCTTTTTTTTTTTAAACGGCTGATGACGCCTGACATTTGACCCATGTGTACAAGGCTTAACTCAATGTAAATGTATACCCTGTGTCTATTACACTCCAGACTGGCTGGGAAAGCTTGCTATCCTACCCCATGTGGTGTGTCTGGGATGCACCAACTGGTTTCATACCTTTTGGTCTGATCGTGGGATATCGTGCTACTGGCAACAATTGCTTTTATTTCTCACTGGAACTTCACAGTCCTCGCTGCCCCCAAAGATAACATCAGGTACATAGGGATTTATAGACCTCTAAAAGGTATCATCAGGTATTTAGGGATTTATAGACCTCCAAAACATATCATCGGGTATTTAGGGATTTATGGACCTCCAAAACATATCATTGGGTATTTAGGGATTTATAGACTTCCAATACATATCACTGGATATTTAGGATTTCGAAAACATGTCTTCAGGTATGTAGGAATTTATAGACCTCACAAAACATTTTATCAGGTATATAGGGATTTTTTTTTTTTAAACCATCAAAACATATTGGGTATTTAAAGTGGTTCTAAAGGCTAAACGTTTTTTTAGCTTCATGCAGTCTTTGCATGAAGGTAAAAATACCTTCTGCGTGCAGCACCCCCACTGGTCCAAACAAGCTAGTTGCTTCACTAACTGATGCTCTGTATGAGCTGTACTGTATGGAGCCTCAGCTACATACAATATACAACGCTATGTTCTGGCTACAGGAAATATCCATCTAGTTCCCAGAAGGAAATCAAGTTGGGCTGAGGTGGGCAAAAGACTTCACGATCTCCACCTCAGCCAATCAGAAGCCCTGTATTCATTGAGGAACTACAAGGTTTCCTGTAAATGGCTGAGCAGCGGTTGATTTTGTTCCAGGAGTGTGACGGGCGGTTCCCATACAACTGCCAGAGCACAGCACTGTATAGTGCAGCGATGGCGAACCTTGGCACCCCAGATGTATTGGGACTACATTTCCCATGATGCTCATGCACTCTGCAGTGTAGTTGAGCATCATGGAAAATGTAGTTCCAAAACATCTGGGGAGCCAAGGTTCACCATCACTGGTATAGTGTATGCAGCTATTGCTACATACAGTTTATACAGAGCTCCCAGTAGGCACATCTGTTAGTGAAGCAAATAGTTTGTTTGGGCCAGCTTGGTCCAAACAAACTATTTAAGGTGACGGGAGGACTGGAATTAGATTTTAAAATAGTATCCGGTCATCCTGCCACAAGGGTCCATTGTCAGGCACTTCCTGTTATAGGGTGAACATATTCTATCCCTGCTTTCCAGTTGTGCCCTGACATTGTCACCTTGTCACATGGGCTTCTGATGGAGACTACAAGTGTCCGTTTCAGTAAATTTTGTGCAGGCATAGTCTACTGTTATCACCACCAGGGCCGATCCGTCACGGGGTGCACGGGGTGCAGTGCACCCAGGCGCCACAGAGGTGGGGGCGCTGGAGCGCCAGAGTGCTCCGCTCCCTCCTCCTCTCCTTGTCCGTAGGCGGCTCTCTCCGCCTGTCACAGCCGCGGCCGCGCAGTGACGCCACGGGGGGGGGGGGGGCGGCCCCTGGCCGAGCCCGAGCCCGACTTGTTTAGAACAGAGCGTGTGTGATGCTGGTGCTGGTGGGCAGGAGGCGGAAGTTAAACACAGGAGGAGTCCTGTGTTTAACTTCCGCCTTCTGCCCACCAGCACAAGCATCACACACGCTCTGTTCTCCACCCGGGCGGCGCGGCTGCACACTGTCCTCTCCAGCTGCCGCCCGGGTGGTTTTAATTAGCCTAGTGGTGGGGGGTGGTTTGTCTAGGGGGGGTCTATACTAATGTGGGGGGGGGGTGGTTTGTCCTGGGGGGTCTATACTAATGTGGGGGGGGGTGGTTTGTCCTGGGGGGGTCTATACTAATGTGGGGGGGGTTTGTCCTGGGGGTCTATACTAATGTGGGGGGGTTTGTCCTGGGGGGTCTATACTAATGTGGGGGGGGGGGTTTGTCCTGGGGGGGTCTATACTAATGTGGGGGGGGGGTTTTGTCCTGGGGGGGGTCTATACTAATGTGGGGGGGTGGTTTGTCCTGGGGGGGTCTATACTAATGTGGGGGGGGGGTGGTGGTTTGTCCTGGGGGGTCTATACTAATGTGGGGGGGGGGGTTGTCCTGGGGGGTCTATACTAATGTGGGGGGGGGTTGTCCTGGGGGGGTCTATACTAATGTGGGGGGGGGTGGTTTGTCCTGGGGGGGTCTATACTAATGTGGGGGGGTTTGTCCTGGGGGGTCTATACTAATGTGGGGGGGTTTGTCCTGGGGGGGGGTCTATACTAATGTGGGGGGGTTTGTCCTGGGGGGGTCTAAACTAATGTGGGGGGGTGGTTTGTCCTGGGGGGGTCTATACCAATGTGGGGGGGGTGGTGGTTTGTAATGGGGGGTCTATATTAATGTAGGGGGGGGTTTGTCCTGGGGGGTCTATACTAATGGGGGGGGTTTGTCCTGGGGGGTCTATATTAATGTGGGGGGGTTTGTCCTGGGGGGGTCTATACTAATGTGGGGGGGTTTGTCCTGGGGGGTCTATACTAATGTGGGGGGGGTGGTTTGTCCTGGGGGGTCTATACTAATGTGGGGGGGGTGGTTCGTCCTGGGGGGTCTATACTAATGTGGGGGGGTGGTTTGTCCTGGGGGGTCTATACTAATGTGGGGGGGGTGGTTCGGCCTGGGGGGTCTATACTAATGTGGGGGGGTGGTTTGTCCTGGGGGGGTCTATACTAATGTGGGGGGGTGGTTCGTCCTGGGGGGGGTCTATACTAATGTGGGGGGGGGGGGGTGGTTTGTCCTGGGGGGTCTATACTAATGTGGGGGGGGGGGGGGGTGGTTTGTCCTGGGGGGTCTATACTAATGTGGGTGGCGGGCTGGTTTGTCCTGGGGGGTTATACTAATGTAGGGGGGTTTGTCCTGGGGGGGGCTATACTAATGTGGGGGGGGGGGTACTAATGTGGGGGGGGGGTTGTCCTGGGGGGGGTATAGTAATGTGGGGGGGGGGGTTGTCCTGGGGGGGGTCTATACTAATGGAGGGGGGGTTTGTCCTGGGGGGGTCTATACTAATGGAGGGGGTGGTTTGTCCTGGGGGGGGGGGGTCTGTACTAATGGAGGGGGTGGTTTGTTCTGGGGGGTCTGTACTAATGGAGGGGGGGGTGGTTTGTTCTAGGGGGTTTGTACTAATGTAGGGGGGGAAAGGTTTGTCCTGAGGGGGGGTCTATACTGATAAAGGGGGGTGTTTTGTCCTGGGGGTCTATACTGATGGGGGGGGGGGTCTGTACTGAGGGAGGTATTTATACTTAGTGAAGGGTCTGCACTGACGGAGGGGGGGGTCTATACTTAATGGAGTGGGGTCTGTACTGAGGGACGACTATAGTTGGTGGAGGGGGTGATACCATGTTTTACTGCACCAGGTGACACCAACCCTAGTGATGCCACTGCAGCTGCGGGCTCTTATTTCCCCTCTCCCTCTCCTCCTCGTGCGCTGCTGTACTAATGAGCGGCGCACTATGTTTCTTCCCCCGCCTTCATAACGGCCAGGGAAGAAAAAACAAAGGAGCAAAGAAAAGGATTGTGGGACATGTGGTCCCAAGGACTGGCAGCCCCACTGTAACACGGAAACTGCAGCCCACACAGCATGCGCAGCTGAATGGGAGAGAGAAAGCCAGGAGCCCGGGGAAGCTTTCAGGGAAGGGCACCCAGGACTCCAGAGGGAGAGGGCAGTGCTGAGAGAACACCATCAGAGAGAGAGAAAGCCACACAGCCTGGCGCCATCCCTGGTGGAGAAAGGAATGGAGTCATTGCAGGAATACAGATCTGGGCTCTACCCAGCGGAGTCGCCACGGGCAATTCAGAGTGTGCTAACTCCTGATCAGAGGAACCGTTGTTGCTGTATCGCTGGGTCAGGTGAGAAGGCCGATCGGCCATTATTTACTACCATCTCTTGTAACATGTCTGCAGTCTCTGACCATCTCTTGTAACATGTCTGCAGTCTCTGACCATCTCCTGTATTATGTGTGCAGCCTGACCGTCTCCTGTACTATGATTGCAGTCTCTGACCGTCTCTAGTATCATGTCTACAGTCTCTGACCATCTCCTGTACTATGTCTGGGGGCTCTTTCTAATAGACTCTCTAACAGAAGCCCCCTCTGTGTGCATCAGAGAGACTCCCCTCCAGGTCTCATTAGTGTACGCTCTTCCTGTATTTTATTTATTGGTAAAAGATCATGGGAGGATCCCAGGGTAACGAAGACTTCTTACGGGAACATCTATGTGTTGAAGTCGTTGTCATAGAAACATTTGTAAAGGGGAGGAGTTGGTAAGATGACCACGCCCACGTGGGGGCGCCAGAAATATTTCTGCACCCAGGCGTCTGTGACCCTAGGATCGGCCCTGATCACCACCATGAAACCCATCCTGCCTAATTCTTTTTTCCAGTGTGCATATGGGTTCTTGGGGGGTCACAGCCTAGATAGTAGAAACAACAGACAAACAACAGACTTGGGGGCCACACCTTAAAAATGCATTTACATTCAAGGTGGTGCTGCTATAAGACCGCAAACAGAACAAAATAGATTACATCGCACACATACAAATATTGGGATTTGGTCACACTATATGGTCATATAGTGCTAAGCCCACTACTGCCTTAAAGTTCCCCATTATCAGTGGGTCCTACACTAGTAATAGAATGAAAGATCCTAATTCTCAACCATGGAAGACAAACTCCTCTTTATGAGATGTAGCGCCGACACTTTTTCAAAGTGCGCGATATGCATGTAAATTTAGTTTTTTGCCCAGAACTGTAGTTGAGTTTTGGGGTTAATTATTCTAGGTTATACTTTGGCATCAGTTTGGCTGGGCTGTATTAAGGTTCTGCCTGGTCATAGGTGAGATGAGCACTTGTGACAGGCTGAGAACGCAGTCTGGTTGGACGCATTGGGTACTAATCTTTCCTCTGAGCCAAATCAGTGGACGCGTCTTGCCTCGCTGTGTATTCCGGGGGGGGGGGTACTTATGGTGCTGAAGTCACGTGTTCAGGGGTTCCTGTTCTGGTTCTGGCCCTGACCAGCCCCGTGAGGGGTCTTGGTCCAGGAGAGTCTGCTGACTCCATGGTCCTGGTTCTCCTGACCAGCCCCAGAGGCTCTCATGGTCTGGGGTGGGGATCCTTCCGTTTCCGAGCCTCGGAACTGGCTAGTTCGAGGCGCAGTAACTGAAGGAGGATTCTAAAGTGTTCCGATGCCGTCTCAGGATTGGAGGGCCCAGCAACTCTACATGTGACCAGGGGAGGACTCTTCAGAGGAGGGTCACGCACGAGGCTGGCTGCTCGGTAAGAGCCTGAAAGCTGAGATGTATGGACACTAGTTGAATCCGCATTTCCTACGGTATCGCTGGATCGGCTGAGTGATACTAGTACCATAGGAAAAGTTCCTAACATATCCTTCGGTTACCACTA
>CM053026.1:337927245-337968078 GCA_028564925.1 Lithobates sylvaticus | reverse complement strand
CATGTGTCAAAACCGGACAGGTGGCAACCATAGGTGTGGGGGTTGTGGCTCGCTCCAGATACCATAGCTCTAAGGTTGCCAATGCAGATCAAGTCTAATGTCACAATCAGTTGTCTGACCGTCCCATGTGTCATGCATGTAATCTTTGACCATCCTGTGTATCATGTATGCAATCTCTGATCGTCCCGTGTGGCGGTTATATGATTTCTGAGAGTCCCGCGTGTCGTGTATGTAATCTCTCACCGTCCCGTGTGTCATGCATGTAATCTCTGACCTTCCCGTGTGCCATGTATGTAATCTCTGACCGTCGTATGTCATGCATGTAATCTCTGACCTTCCCGTGTGCCATGTATGTTATCTCTGACCGTCCCGTGTGTCATGTATGTAATCTCTGACCTTCCCGTGTGTCATGCATGTAATCTCTGACCGTCCCGTGTGCCATGTATGCAATCTCTGACCGTCCCGTGTGTCATGTATGTAATCTCTGACCGTTGTATGTTATGTATGCAATCTCTGACCGTCCCGTGTGTCATGTATGTAATCTCTGACCGTCCCGCGTGTCATGCATGTAATCTCTGACCGTCCCGTGTGTCATGTATGTTATCTGTGACTGACCCGTGTGTCATGTATGTAATCTCTGAGGGGGTTGTCACAGGTAAATGATCTGTGTATTTAGATGTCTGCCTGGAGTTGAGTGTTAAAACAGAATTCCAGGCAGATATAAGAGACCCATTTATAGCTCTCATCCATTCATCATGGCTCTCCATTGTGGGGGGAGGGGTTTGTCATCGATCGATGTCGTGGAAACTCTCCACAATTACAGTTTATCATCATCCTGGCTGTGCACATCCACCAATCCGGAGTCATTATCATATTCCTCCCATATAATCTTTATTACAAAACCTCATCACAATATAAAGTGTCCGGGTTCGCTTTTCAGATGATTTTTACACCTCTAATTCGGATAAATAAAACTAAATCTGATAATTCTATCATCGCCGTGGTAACATTTCCCTGTAAGTGCCACGATAGCTGAGCCGGTGTCTCCGGAGGCAGGAAGTGATCTGTATCGGGTTTTTGGGGTCACGCTTTCGTTAAATGACCCCCCCCCCCCCCCCCCCCCAATCTTCCAGCAGATGATATACAAAGTGTCAGATCCGCCCCTAAAGAGTGGGAGGGAGGAGCAAGCCCTGACATTCCGCAGGCAGAGGGAACTATCTGAACCCCTCCCCCCCCCCCCTTTATACAATGGGAGAGATTTACTAAAAGTGGAGCACTCAGAATCTGGTGCAGCTGTGCATGGGAGCCAATCAGCTTCTAACTTCAGCTTGTTCAGTTAAGCTTGGACAATAAAACCTGGAAGCTGATTGGCTCCCACGCACAACTGCACCAGATTCTGAGTGCTCCAGTTTTAGTAAATCTCTCCCATTGTATGGGGGGAGGGGGAGTTCAGACCCCCAAAGCATGTTGTTGTTTTTCTACTTTTTTTCGGTCATTTGATGAACGATTAACCGCTTTAAGACCAGCCGCTGCTGTTTGGCTCTCCTGCGCGAATCGTCGTAGCTGTACGGCGGCTCGCGCAGGCTCAGTTGCGGTTGGGCTGCCGCGCGCTCGCTGCACGCTGCGGGGGCGTGCCCGTGGGTTGGGAGGACTCGATGTCCTCCGGCGGCCCACGATTGACTTGTACACAGGCAGAAGGGGGGAATGCCTATGTAAACATGGCATTTCCTTGTTGTGACGGGTGACATGACGGCTCTACTGTTCCCAGTGGTCGGGAGCAGTGATCTCTGTCATGTCCCAGTAAGCCCATCCCCCCCCCCCCCCCCTACAGTTAGAAACACTCATAGGGAACGTCAATTCTGTTTGTGTACAACGTCGCTCGACCGCGCTATTTTCAGTTAAAGCGACGCCGTGCCGAATCGCAAAAAATGCTTTGGTCATTAAGGGGGTAAAGCCTTCCGGGGCTGAAGTGGTTAAGGTTTCCTTGGGCTCATTTTGTAGGTTGGCGCTCTTCATGCCATCTTCCTCATTCTGGCAGCTGTGGGGTTTGTCTGGCAGAGAAGGTTCGGTGTCTAAGTGCTCCAGTATTAGTAAATCTCCCCCATTGTGTCAAGGAGGGATCTCTTTATGATATGTCAACTTCATATACAGTATCTCCCAAAAGTAAGTACACCCCTCACATCTGTGTAAATATTTTATTCTATCTTTTCATGTGACAACACTGAAGAAATGACGCTTTGCTACAATGTAAAGTAATGAGTGTACATCTTGTATAACGGTGTAAATTTGCTGTCCCCTCAAAATAACTCAACACACAGCCATTAATGTCTAAACCGCTGGCAACAAAAGTGAGTACACCCCAGGCATGTACCGGCCATCGTGACTACCGGGAGTTTCCCGGTGGGCCAGTTTTAGAGACACGGGAGGAGAGAGAGATACACAGCGCCAAATGTAGCATTAAAACAACTTTTATTCCACTTAAAGAACGTTACTGACAAAGTTAGTAGGGTGAAAGGGATTGAGACACTTTGCAAGAGTCCAGGCTTGTCATCAATCTGAATTAGGAGCCACCGGGAACCGATCGGGCCAGTAGATGCAGAGTATCGGTGGGTACTACTACTTTCTGGTGGCGGAGGAATGATGGCCTGAAGGATGCGTCACCTCCCACATCTTGCATCATTTCCGGCTGATGACATCATGTCCGCCCATCATGCGTTCCACCGCTACCAGGAAGTAGTAGTACCCACCGATACTCTGATCTACTGGCCCGATCGGTTCCCGGTGGCTCCTAATTCAGATTGATGACAATCCTGGACTCTTGCGCAGTGTCTCAATGCCTTTCACCCTACTAACTTTGTCAGTAACGTTCTTTAAGTGGAATAAAAGTTGTTTTAATGCTACATTTGGCGCTGTGTATCTCTCTCTCCTCCGCTGTCACGGTGTTTGTTGGGGGGGGGGGGTACAGAGCTGGGTTGGAGGTGCCCATCAAGTCCTGTAGTAGCACTGCATCTGGTGACAAGTGACTTGACAGGTGACAGGCAACGGGGCAAGTGATATGCGGCATCTGGTGGCAGGCAATGGTGGCAAGTGACCTGCAGCACCTGGTGGCGGGCAATGTGACAAGTGACATGTGGCATCTGGTGGCAGGCGACGTGCCAAGTGACAAGCTGCCTCTGCTGACAAGTGACACACTGCACCTGGTGGCAGGCGATGTGGCACGTGACGTGGCAGGTGACACACTCAGGGCTCCCACTGATTCTGCATTATGGTGAGTAGAACTATTTCGTGTTATATTACAATGTAATAATAGAAATAATGCGCTTCAATCATCCTGACACCACAACAACCATGGTGCCATGATGATTGAAGCTCCAACACCAGGTGTTTGGAGTAAAGTGGGCCGGTCTGGATGAAGTCCAGGGCCACATTTTTGTCCCAGTCCAGCCCTGCCCATCATCCGCCCCCCACCATGACACACACAGGAGACACCGACCACACTCCGGTAAATGGATCCACAAACTTCACTTTACTAGAAAGTAATACAAAGTATGAGAGTCCTCTGATCACTGGGGGGGGGGGGGGGGGCGGATAGATTTATATATATCCACCTCAATACCGGGGGGCACTTATACACCTTCCTGCCCAGACCAGTTTTCAGCTTTCAGCGCTGTCACCCTTTGAATGACAATTGTGCGGTCATGCTACACTGTACCCAAATTAAATTTTTATCATTTTTTTCCCACAAATAGAGCTTTCTTTTGGTGGTATTTCATCACCTCTATTTTTTGCTAAACAAATAAAAAAAGACCTAAAATTTGGAAAAAAAATGTTTTTTTTTGTTTCAGTTTCAAAACTTTGTAAATAAGTAACTGATGGGGCTGCACTGACGGGCACTGATAAGGCGGAACCGATGAGGTGGCACTGATAGGTGGCACTGTTGGGCGACACGGATGGGCACTGATAGGTGGCACAAATTGGCACTGATAGCTGGCACGGATTGGCATGGATAGGCGGCACGGATGGGCGGCACGGATGGGCAGCACAGATGGGCACTGATAGGCGGCACGGATGGGCACTGATAGGCGGCATTGTATTTTTTTGTTTTGTACTGATGGATGCCAATCAGTGCAAAACAATAATGCATGCCAATCAGTGATGCCCATTTATGGGCACTGATTGGCATCCATTTATGGGCACTGATTGGCATCCATTGTGGGCACTGACTGGCATCCCTAGTGGTCTAGCGAGGCATACCTGATGCTGGGCATCCCTGGTGGTCTGGTGGCATCCCTGGTGGTCCTGTAAATAAGTAAAGACGTTTTCTCCTTCACTGATGGGGCTGCACTGACGGGCACTGATCTATCTATTTTCATAATTTTTTTGCTAAACAAATAAAAAAAAGACCTAAAATTTGGAAAAAAAATGTTTTTTTTTGTTTCAGTTTCAAAACTTTGTAAATAAGTACGTTTTCTCCTTCACTGATGGGGCTGCACTGACGGGCACTGATAAGGTGGCACCGATGAGGTGGCACTGGTGGCACTGATGGGCGACACGGATGGGCACTGATAGGTGGCACAAATTTGCACTGATAGCTGGCACGGATTGGCATGGATAGGCAGCACGGATGGGCAGCACAGATGGGCACTGATAGGCGACACGGATGGGCACTGATAGGCGGCATTGTATTTTTTGTTTTGTACTGATGGATGCCAATCAGTGCCAAACAATAATGCATGCCAATCAGTGATGCCGATTTATGGGCACTGATTGGCATCCATTTATGGGCACTGATTGGCATCCATTGTGGGCACTGACTGGCATCCCTAGTGGTCTAGCGAGGCATACCTGATGCTGGGCATCCCTGGTGGTCTGGTGGCATCCCTGGTGGTCCAGTGTTGGCATTCTTGGGGGGGCTGCGACAATCAATCAGCGCAGACCCCCCCTGTCAGAAGACTCGCGTCTGACAGACGCGAGTGAGGAAAAGCCGATCACCGGCTCTTCCTATTTACACTGTGATCAGCCGTGATTGGACACGGCTGATCACATCGTAAAGAGTCTCCGTAGTTGCGGGGTGTCAGACTGACACCCCGCAACAATGATCGTCGCGATGCGCGCCCCCGGGGTCATAGTCATATGACGTCCGGTCAGGATTTTGAAACCACTTTGCCGCCGTCTTTTACCTATAGGGCGGGCAGCAAGTGGTTAAATATATATACAGACTGCACATTGCAATATATCACTATGTTGTATGCAGGCTGGAGATTGTGAGAGATCCTTAGTGATTCTGCAAATTGTTATATACTGTATCCTTATATAGTGTATCTGTAGCTTGTGATCGATCTATCTATCGTGTACAGACTATAGATTTGTGATATATCTTTATACAGTGTATCTATAGCTTGTTATTTATATATATATATATATATATATATATATATATATATATATATATATATATATATACACACATAATACAGCTGCATCATTTGAAATATACAGTGTGCGGACTGCATCTTGTAATATACACTATATTGTCAAAAGTATTGGGACACCTGCCTTCTCACACACATGAAATTTAATGGCATCCCAGTCTTATGCCCCGTAAATTCCGACCACAAAATCCGATGGATTTTGTCCGACGCTGGTGTTGCATATACACGGTCGGACAAAGTTGTCGGAAAATCCGATCATTCTGAACGTGGTGACGTTTGTTGCGTACGACGGGACTAGGTAGAGGCTAGTAGCCAATAGCTTTGGTCTCGTAATTTGATCTGAGCATGCGTGGCACTTTGTCCTTCGGAATTCGCTACACACGATCGGAAAAAGTCCGATAGGACTTTGTTGTCGGAAATTTTGAGAGCAGGAGATAAAACTTTGTCCGTCGGAAAATCTAACGGAAAAAGTCAGATGGAGCCTACACACGGTCGGAATTTCCATCAACATTGTCCGATAGGACATTTTCCGTCGGAAAATCAGACCGTGTGTATGGGGCATAAGTCCGTAGGGTTCAATATTGAGTTGGCCCACCCTTTGCAGCTATAACAGCTTCAACTCTTCTGGGAAGGCTGTCCACAAGGTTTAGGAGTGTGTCTATGGGAATGTTTGACCATTCTTCCAGAAGTGCATTTGTGAGGTCAGGCGCTGATGTTGGACGAGAAGGCCTGGCTCGCAGTCTTCAAAAGGTGTTCTGTCAGGTTGAGGTCAGGACTCTGTGCAGGCCAGTTAAGTTCCTCCAACTCAAACTTGCTCATCCATGTCTTTATGGACCTGTATATGTAAGGATGAGCTCCGGGGTGTTCGCACACCCCACGTGCAGAGCCCGCCAGGAAGTCGGCACTGCGCTGCGATAATCACAGGCAGTGAGACATTTCCCGATCTCTGCAGCCGCGCATCGGGACAATGTCTCACTGCCTATGATAACGCAGTGCTGACTTCCTGGCGGGCTCTGCTCGGGGAGTGTGCGAACACGCCGGAGCTCATCCTTAACTGCTTAAGGACCGCCTCATACCGATATACGTCGGCAGAATGGCACGGCTGGGCACAACTACGTACCTGTATGTGGCCCTTTTAAGAGCCCAGACGTGGGTCACGCGTGCGCCACCGGCGGAGTGCTCACGACCCGGTCCTGAGCTCAGTGACCGCTGAGCTCATCGGTAAAGCCGATCAGTGACATCAGACGCAAAGCCACGCCCCCCTACTGTAAAAAAAAAAAACACACACACAGATTTAACCCCTCCCCGCCCCCTAGTGGTTAACTTCTTCACTGCCAGTGTCATTTACACAGGAATCAGTGCATTTAACCACTTTCCGACCGGCGCACAACGATGTACGTCCCTTTTTTGAAGAGGGATATCTCGGTAACGGCAGCAGCTGCTGCCACAACCGAGATATCCATCTCTTCAGGCGCGGGTCAGCATTGCAATAATGGTGGTCATCGTGGCGGATTCGCCGCCATATCACCGTTATCGGCGGCGGGAGAGGTGCCCCCCCTCCCGCCGCTCTCCCGCGCCTTCCGCCGCTTACCGAAGCCGTCGGCAGCGGCGGAATCGATCGGGTCCTCCTCCGTGCTGGGTATAGAGACGAGTGAGGCTAGGATGGCCGCCACCCATCTCTATACCATAGCAGGGTGGAAGCGACGTCAAAACGTCACTTCCGCCCATACCTCTTGAAGGAACATTTTCCAAATGTCATTTTTTTTAAATGACATTTTTTTTTATTTTTTTTTTTTCTAGCAAAAAAAACTGTTTTAACCGCTTCCCGACCGCCTAACGCCGATATACATCGGCAAAATGGCACAGGCAGGCAAAATCACGTACCTGTACGTGATCGTGCATGTGCCTGCCTGTGGGTCGCGCGCCCGCCGCGCTCGCGACCCGGTCGGGAGCTCCGTGACCCTGGCCGCGGGATCAGCGGACCCGATCGCCGCTGGTGTCCCGCGATCGGGTTACGGAGCTGAAGAACGGGGAGAGGTTTGTGTAAACAAACCTCTCCCCGCGCTTCCTACACTGACTGTCAGTGATCGGCTGTTCCCGGTCATCGGGAAAGCCGATCAATGACGTCAGACGTACAGCCACGCCCCCCTACTGTAAAATAAACACAACACGTCACACTGACTCCTCCC
The DNA here is from genome assembly GCA_028564925.1 of Lithobates sylvaticus. Classification (NCBI taxonomy): domain Eukaryota; kingdom Metazoa; phylum Chordata; class Amphibia; order Anura; family Ranidae; genus Lithobates; species Lithobates sylvaticus. The sequence continues at coordinate 337,960,457 of CM053026.1, read as the reverse complement.
CGCCCCCTAGTGGTTAACCCCTTCACTGCAACTGTCATTTACATAGGAATCAGTGCTATTTAAATAGCACTGATTTCTGTATAAATGACAAATGTCCCAAAAATGTCCGATGTGTCCGCCATAATGTCGCAGTCACAATAAAAATCGCTGATCGCCGCCATTACTAGTAAAAAAAAAAAAATGCTATAAAACTATCCCCAATTTTGTAAACGCTATAACTTTTGCGCAAACCAATCAATATTCGCTAATTGCGATTTTTTTTTTTTTTTTTTTATTTTTTTTTTTTGTTACCAAAAATATGTAGAAGAATATGTATCGGCCTAAACTGAAGAAAAAAATGTTTTTTTATATATTTTTTGGGGATATTTATTATAGCAAAAAGTAAAAAATATTGCATTTTTTTCAAAATTGTCGCTCTATTTTTGTTTATAGCGCAAAAAAAAAAAACCCGCAGAGGTGATCAAATACCACCAAAAGAAAGCTCTGTTTGTGGGGAAAAAAAGGACGCCAATTTTGTTTGGGAGCCACATCGCACGACCGCGCAAATGTCAGTTAAAGCGACGCAGTGCCGAATCGCAAAAAGGGGCCTGGTCCTTTGGCTGGAAATTGGTCCGGGGCTGAAGTGGTTAATTAACAGCGAGATGGAAATCGTGCGACTTCAGCTGAACTCACACAATCTCATACCCAAGTGTCAGTCTGACTTCGGGAGGCAATTTTAGAGATATCTGTGCGGGTTCCTGCACAGATATCTATTGAAATCGCACCCGAAGTCGCCAAAAGTAGTACAGAAACTACTTTTGGGAATCGGTGCGGCGAAGTCAGCGTCACACTGATTCGGACGGTGTTATTTCCGGCAATAGCCGCCGATTTGGCATGTCATTTCACATGTCAAATCGCATCAATGTGAACCTAGTTGTCAGCATACCAAGACTGGACTGCAGCTTGTAATATATCTATATACAGTGTGTGGACTGCATCTTGTAATATATATACCTAGTGTGCAGACTGTAATATACAATATATTGTCAAAAGTATTGTGACACCGGCCTTTACACACACATGAACTTTAATGGCATCCCAGTCTTAGTCTGTAGGGTTCAATATTGAGTTGCCTGACCTCACAAATGCGCTTCTGGAAGAATGGTCAACATTCCCATAGACACTCCTAAACCTTGTGGACAGCCTTCCCAGAAGAGTTGAAGCTCTTATAGCTGAAAAGGGAGGGCCAACTCAATATTGAACCCTACGGACTAAAACTGGGATGCCATTAAAGTTCATGTGTGTGTAAAGGCAGGTGTCCCAATACTTTTGAAAATATTTTGTGTCTATATACAGTGTGCGGACTGGAGCTTGTAATATATCTATATACAGTGTGAGGACTGGAGATTGTAATATATCTATATACAGTGTGCGGACTGGAGATTGTAATATATCTATATACAGTGTGAGGACTGGAGCTTGTAATATATCTATATACAGTGTGAGGACTGGAGATTGTAATATATCTATATACAGTGTGAGGACTGGAGATTGTAATATATCTATATACAGTGTGAGGACTGGACCTTGTAATATATATACAGTGTGAGGACTGGAGCTTGTAATATATATATATATATATATATATATATATATATATATATATATATATATATATATATATATATATATATATATATATATATATATATATATATACAGTGTGAGGACTGGAGCTTGTAATATATATATATATATATATATATATATATATATATATATATATACACAGTGTGAGGACTGGAGCTTGTAATATATATATATATATATATATATACAGTGTGAGGACTGGAGCTTGTTATATATATATATATATATATATATATATATATAATGTACGGACTGCACTTTTGATAAGCCTGTGTCTTGCAGGATGGGGAGACTCGCTGGCTGTGTCGATGTATCTCTAATTATTATTTTGTAACAAATATCCAGAGCACAACACAGTGATATACATTTTAACACTATTTAAATGAATGAAAATCTTTTTTGTTTTTCAACTGGAATTTGTTTCCCTTTGTACAGTTTTCTGTAAAATAAAATGGGAGATTATTAAAGCGATAGTAAAGCCGCTTTGTGATTTTTACTTACAGGTCAGCATATAAGAAGGCTTTCAGGAGATATTTACCCTGCATGCAACCAGTGACATCACCAGCGCATGCGCTCTGAAGGGCCGGCATACATTTCCAGAACTTCAGAGCTTTGTGTTTGAACCGAGGGCGAGTGATGTCATCGTGGCTCCGGCCAATCGCACAGAGGGAGCGCAAACCAAGAAGAAAGACCTGGGGAAGATGTCGGCCCTCTCAGTGGTGAGAGCTCACCACCGGAGGGATTCGTTGTAAGGTAAGTGTTCAATAATGTGCTAGTATGCGATGCATACTAGCACATTATACAATACATTTTTTTTTCTTACCAGCCGTGGTTTACAACCGCTTTAACCACTTGACAACTGGGCACTTTCTAACCAGACCAATTTTCAGCTTTCGGTGCTCTCACACTTTGAATGACAATTACTCAGTCATGCAACACTGTACCCATATGAAATTTTCGTCCTTTTTTTCACACAAATAGAGCTTTCTTTTGGTGGTATTTGATCATCTCTTATTTTCTGTGCTATAAATGAAAAAAGACTGAAAATTTTGTAAAAAAATGAATTTTTCTTCATTTCTATTATAAAATTTTGCAAATAAGTAATTTTTCTTCATAAATTTGGGCCAAAATTTATACTGCTACATATCTTTGGTAAAAATAACCCAAATTAGTGGATATTATTTAGTCTGTGGGAAAGTTATAGAGTCTACAAGCTATTGTGCCAATCACTGAAAATGTATCACATCTGATCACACCTGATGTACTGAGGCCTATCTCATTTCTTGAGACCCTAACAAGCCAGGAAAGTACAAATACCCACAAAATTACCCCTTTTTGGAAAGTAGACATTCCAAGGTATTTAGTAAGAGGCATGGTGAGTTTTTTGAAGTTGTCATTTTTTTTCCCACAATTCTTAGCAAAATTAAGATTTTTTTTTTTTTTTTTTTCACACCAAATTGTCATTATAACAGGTTATTTCTCTCGCATGGCATGTGCATAGCAAAAATGACACCCCAAAATATATTCTGCTACTCCTCCTGAGTATGGCGATACCACATGTGTGAGACTTTTACACACCCTGGCCACATACAGAGGCCTAACATTGAAGTAGCACATTCAGGCGTTCTAGGAGCATAAATTACACATCTAATTTCCATACAATCTATCACATTTTTGAAGGCCCTTCATATTTCTAACACATAGCATGAACATACCAAGAATTACACCCTAAAATACATTCTGCTGAGCAAAGGGTAAACAAAAGATTACCTGTGGTTTTAGTAGTGCAGTTGTCCACAGGAGAAGAGCCCTGATCCAGGCAGCAGGCAGGGACGTGGTCAGCGACAGTGAATGGAAATGTCCCGGCAGCAGGCAGGAATATTGTCCATAGTCAGTACAGGGTCAGTGCAAGTAGAGACATTGCCTGCAGTGCCAAAATATAGGTCCTGGTAGTAAGCAGGAACATAGTCCAAGTAGCAGGCCAGAAAAGAATGGGGACAGGGGTAGAGGCTTCTCCCACCCAAATCTCTTTGAAGCCTCCGAGCCTCCAGACCCTAATCCGGGAATGAGAAAACTAAAAAATTAGTTTTCTTCATGCAGAAAAACTATTCAGGAGCCCCTCACATATGTGAGACCCCTGTGTTCCCACTAGCATATCAGGGTAAAAGATCAATCCAAGAGGCAGGCAAAAAACGTGGTCAAACAGTCCAGGGTCAGTTCCAGAGCAGGCAGAGGTAGGTACAGTTTAGCAGGCCAGGGTCAGTTCCAGAGAAGGCAGAGGTAGGTACAGTTTAGCATTAGGCAGAAGCGTGGTCGTTTAGCAGGCCAGGGTCAGTTCCAGAGAAGGCAGAGGTAGGTACAGTTTAGCATTAGGCAGAAGAGTGGTCGTTTAGCAGGCCAGGGTCAGTTCCAGAGCAGGCAGAGGTAGGTACAGTTTAGCGTTAGGCAGAAGCGTGGTCGTTTAGCAGGCCAGGGTCAGTTCCGGAGAAGGCAGAAGTAGGTACAATTTAGCATTAGGCAGAAGAGTGGTCGTTTAGCAGGCCAGGGTCAGTTCCAGAGAAGGCAGAGGTAGGTACAGTTTAGCATTAGGCAGAAGCGTGGTCGTTTAGCAGGCCAGGGTCAGTTCCAGAGCAGGCAGAGGTAGGTACAGTTTAGCGTTAGGCAGAAGCGTGGTCGTTTAGCAGGCCAGGGTCAGTTCCGGAGAAGGCAGAAGTAGGTACAGTTTAGCATTAGGCAGAAGCGTGGTCGTTTAGCAGGCCAGGGTCAGTTCCGGAGAAGGCAGCGGTATGTACAGTGGCATAAAGGGGTGTGGCGGTAAATGACAATTACGTTTTACCATACTTCCCTAATAATGTAGAGAAGTATGGTAACGGCGGAAACATCCCTCAATACAAAGGCCTGGTTGGGAAGGACAATCAGGACAATAAAACACAGTGTCTTTTCTAGCTCCTCCTTTGGCGCACACCCGGCATTTTTTCTGGCGTTTCCGGCCGTTGTCATGGTAAGGGAGTTTCTCAGGAAAGTGGCGTTCGTGGAGTCTGCTCACTGAATCCGAGCGAATACTTTCTGGTGGGCCTCCAGGGTAGAAAAGGGTGGAGATAATTTCTTCTTGGTACTGAAGATAAGATACGGGGCTCTCTTTAGATTTACGGTAAATAACAAAACTATTGTAAATGGCCAAACTGAAAAGATATATGGAGACTTTTTTATACCAAAAGCGGCTTTTTCTTGTGGGAAGATAGGGTTCGATCATCTGATCATTGAAATCGACTCCCCCCATGAACAAATTATAGTCATGAATACATTTTGGTTTTTGGATTGGGCCGTTTCGTCTGGGGATTTCCACGTAGGTGTCGTTGTGGATGGTTGTAAGCATGTGGACATTTCTTCGGTCCCTCCACCTAAGAGCCAATATCTCTTCATTGCGCAAAGACACCGTCTCCCCTTGTCTTAGTCTTTCCGTAACGAGCCTTTGCGGGAAGCCCTTCCTATTGGCTCGCACTGTACCACACGCTGGAGTGTCCTTGCGGTAAAGATTGCGGAAGAGGGGCAAGCTCGTATAATAGTTATCCACATAAAGGTGGTAACCCTTTCCAAGTAGTGGATATACAAGGTCCCAAACAACCTTTCCGCTGGCTCCGATATATTCTGGACATTCTGGGGGATGCAGTTGGGTGTTCTTCCCTTCGTACACCCGGAAGGCATAAATATACCCTGTTTCTCTGTCGCATAGCTTGTAGAGCTTAACCCCATATTGGACCCTTTTGCTGGGGATAAACTGCTTGAAGCCAAGCCTGCCTGTGATGTGGACCAATGACTCATCCACTGAGATATTTTGGTCAGGGATAAATAGTTGGGGGAATTTCTCTGAGAAAAAATTTAGAAGTGGCCGAATTTTGAATAATTTGTCATGTGATGGGTCATTTCGGGGAGGGCACTGGGTGTTGTCATTGTAATGGAGGAAACGCATTATCATGAGGTATCTAGACCTTGGCATGATGGATGAAAAGAGTGGCATGTGGTGGATCGGGTTGGTGGACCAATAGGAGTATAGTTCATTTTTTTTTTTTGTGAGACCCATGTTAAATGTTAGGCCTAAAAATAATTTAAATTCCTCCACTGTCAATGATCTCCACAGATAGGGACGGGCATAACTTGAACCAGGGTTGCTTGTTATGAATTGTTGTGCATAGAGGTTGCACTGGGCCACGATGGAGGATAATAGGTCTTGGGTAAAAATTTAATTAAAAAAATCAATGGGGGCAAAATTCTCTGTGTTCACCTGAACACCTGGCTGGGCGGTGAAAGGGGGGATGTTTGCTGCTGCTGAATTAGCGGGAAGCCACAGAGGGTTTTCAAGGGCATATGGAAGTCCGGCATGGGTCCTAACGCTTTGGGGCAGAGTTGACACCCTGGTAGTTCTTGGCCTTCGCTGCAGTGGTACTTCATTTCTTCTGGTGGATGGCACTGAGCTACTAGTTGATGCCACTGTATATCTGGTGGATGGCACTGAGCTACTAGTTGATGCCACTGTATTTCTGGTGGATGGCACTGAGCTGCTGGTTGATGCCACAGCACTACTTGTGGTAGCCTGCTGCTCCATGCCAGAACGCCTTCGTTTGACAGGCGGACTTTGCTCTTCCTCTGATTCTATACCAGACCCACTGCTTACAACAGGTTCAAATTCTGAACCAGAATCAGATGCAGCCTCGGAGAGCTCCACGCTGCTCTCGTCGGTCAAGCTTAGCTGTTGGTAGGCCTCCTCAGCGGAAAACATTTTTCTCACCATACTGGTGACTGTGGGCTGTGGTGACAAACTAGCTGTGGTAGGGACACTTGAAAAGATATGGGTGCTGATGAGGCTGGTCTAATGAGGGTGCACTGCTGGGTGCTGATGAGGGTGCACTGCTGGGTGCTGATGAGGGTGCACTGCTGGGTGCTGATGAGGGTGCACTGATGTACACTAATGCACCACACTGAGGATGCACTGATTATCTGGCAATGATGTGCACTGATAAGGTAGCACTGGTGGGCGCTGATGAGGATCCACTGATATGGTGGCACGGATTGAGCACGGACGTGGCACGGATTGAGTACTGATGTGGCACAGGTGGCACTGATGGGCACTGTAGTGGCACTGATGGGCACTGTAGTGGCACAGGTGGCACTGATGGGCACTGGCACCGATGAGCACTGGCGTGGCACTGATGAGCACTGGCGTGGCACTGGCGTGGCACTGGCGGCACTGACGTGGCACTGGCGGCACTGACGTGGCACTGGCGGCACTGAAGTGGCAGAGGTGGCACTGATGAGCACTATAGTGGCACTGATGAGCACTATAGTGGCACTGATGAGCACTATAGTGGCACTGATGGACACTTTAGTGGCACAGATGGATACTGTAGTGGCACTGGTGGCACAGATGGGTACTGTAGTGGCACTGGTGGTTAGTGTAGGGGCACTGGTGGCACTGTATGGCACAGATGTGCACTTGTGTGGCACTGCTGGGCACTGCTCTATTTTATAGACTCACTTGATGGCGCTGTCTCCCTTCTCTCCTCTCACGCTGTATCGGTGTGAGGAGAGAAGAGAGCTGGGACCTTTTCATGACCCCACTTTGTTGACATTTATGATCGCTCCCTCATTGGAGGGGGCGATCACGTGGTGAAGGGCCGCTGTCATTGGCCCTTCACCGCGATCCTTGTTGCGATGGGTCCCGTGAACCCGGCGAGCACGGACAACTCCGTGCACGCGCCCTACGGAGCGCGCTTGGATCGCGATTTCCGGGGGACGTCCGTCTTTCGACCATAGCGCGGTCAGCATGTGGTTAAAGTAGATCTTAATCACTAAATTGTCATTTAGGCCGGGTTCACATATGTGCGGTCGGGGGGTTCAATGGGGTCCGGTGTGTTTCTGTACACCGGTTCAAGTGCGATTAAGGTCCAATTTTTTGCTGGAATTCACACCTGAACCAGACCCTTCTCCAATGCACACTGCGGCCGAACTGGATGTGGGGACTCCCCTAAAAATCTATGCCAGACCCTTCTCTAACATGCAGCCTGGCAGGCCAGGAAAGGGAGGGGACCTGCGTGCAGCTTCCCCCTCTTGAACCATACCAGGTCACATGCCCTCTACATGGGTGGCTACCTTGCCAGGGGGCACCCCACCTGGCAAAGCAACTTGTAACAAATCTCCAAACAAGCAATTGTTTACACTGTTTGAGCAAACTAATCCGCTCAGATAGGGTTAACAGCTGCTTTAAAGTGATTGTAAATTTTTTTTTTTTGGTTAAAAATAACAAACATAGTTACATAGTAGGTAAGTGTCAGAAACCATGAAATCAGACCGAGACAGAAGTACAGTTAAACACACTTGTTTAATAATAAAAGTAAAAAGAACAAACATAGTGAAAACATAGCCAAAGTTCAGTAACCGGAACGGATAGTCAGCCAGGCCAGAAGTAAGGCCCCTTTCACACCGGGGCGTTTTTCATGCGGTGCAGCGCTAAAAATAGCGCCTGTTCACCGTATGAAAAAATCCTGCCCCTTTAACTCCAGTGTGAAAGCCGGCGGGCTTTCACATGGAGCGGTGCGCTAGCAGGCTGACAAAAAAAGTCCTGCTAGCAGCATCTTTGGAGCGGGTTAGGAGCGGTGTGTTCACCGCTCCTATACCGCTCCTTCCCATTGAATAGAATGGGACACCGCGGGAATACCGCCGCAAAGCGCCGCTACGGCGGCGCTCTGCGGGGGTGTTTAACCCCTTTTCGGCCGCTCGCGGGGGTTAAAACCGCACCGCGAGCGGCCGAAAACCGCGGTGAAAACGACGGTAAAGCAGCGCTAAATATAGCGCTGCTTTAACGTCATCGCGGCTCACCGCCCCAGTGTGAAAGGGGCCTAAGGGATCAATGTAGTGGAACAGCAAGCAGGCTCTGGAGCCAGAAGGGATGTCAGCAAAGCAAGTCTTTAAACTGGAACACAGGAGAATGTCTCTGTGATGTTGACCAAGGTAAAGGCAGAGCTCATCTGGACTGGATGGCTTAAGTAGGCAGGACTGACGAGCAGTATATCATCAACAGCTGAGTAACTGTGGCGAGATAGGAGCTGGCAATTAGCCCGACAGCTGAGCAGCCAGCTCAGAGAAGGAAAGGCTGAGCCCAGCCCTGACAGATCCGCCTGTCAGTTTTTCAGGCTGACCTGAACGGATGCTCCATAGAGGTCTATGGAGCGTCGGATGTCAGCGATGACATGTCTGCTGACATCCGGCCCGCTCCGATCGGAAAAAGTGTGACAGAGGAAAAAGCTATTTTTCCATCCGTCATCGGATTGGATGACGACAGACTCTACGGTCAGTCATCACCCGATCTCCCATAGGGGAGAGCGGCGCTCTGACAGGTCCGTCCCTGCACAGTGTGCAGAGACGGACCTGTCATCTTGCTGCTCAGCCGAAATCGCTTCGGCGATCCCCGCTGAGCAAGCGGATATCCACGGGGCGGATCAGCACTGATCCGCCCCGTGTGACAGAGGCCTAAGGCTGAAAAAAGACAATAGTCCATCCAGTTCAAGCTGTGTAGGTGCTCGTGTATCAGTGTCTATGATGCTTTCCCATATCCCTGTAAGTTATGTCCTTTAAGATGTACATCCAAAAGTCCTTTTGAATGTACATCTTACCTACTTGCCTCCTCTGTGCAGTGAATTTGCAAGTGAGCTGGGAAATGGACTCCTCCCAGGGGTGCTAGCCTCGGCTCGCCGGCCGTGCAATTGAATAGGAAGGAATGGATGGCTGCACACCGAGGTAATGATAAGTCTCTTTATTGTAAAAATCTGTAACATGAATGACACCACAGGACAGGAAAGCAGGTACAGGTAGACACGTTTCACACAGCAACACTGCACAGAGCAGCCCGGATCCTCCTCTTCTCGGGTCCCTTCTCAGTGCTTCTGGCCCCTCTCTCCCGTCGGGTGCCCCCACAGCAAGCAACTTGCTATGGGCCACCCGAGCCGAGTCACAGCTCTGTGTCCATTCAGACAGGGAGCCGCGACCCGGCCCCGCCCCCTCTTTCTCCTCATTGGCTCACTGAATTTGATTGACAGCAGCGGGAGCCAATGGCACCACACTACCGTCTTGGGCAGCCGAGACACTCCTGCAACATCACTGGATAGAGATGGGCTCAGGTAAGTATTAGAGGGGCTGAGGGGGGCTGATGCACACAGAATGCTTTTTATCCTAATGCATTAAGATAAAAAACCTTCTACCTTTACAACCACTTTAAGTATTATCTAAACCCAAACTTTATTTTTATTTTTTGCTGCCTGTTGTCATCAGGAAAAATGAGGCAAAATCCCAAATTCTGAGCCCTTACTAGAATATAGAAAAGAAAGTAAAACTTTCAGTGGGGACACTTGTTCCATTAAAGTGGTTGTAAACCCACAAAAAATAATCCTGCAAGACAAAGGCATAATGAGTTGATATGCATAGCATAGCATACTAGCTCATTATGAATTACTTACCTTAGATTGAAGCCCACGCAGCGGTCCTCGAACCCAGCTCCGGCAGGCGGCATCGTTCCCGGAGTTACTTCCGGGCATCCCGGGCTCCGGCGCTGTGATTGGTAATCGCGGTAACGATGCACTAACTGAAGCAAAGGCACGTACGTGACATTGCTCAGTGCGCATGTGCCGATGGCGTTGGCACATGCAGATACAGGGGATATCTCCTAAACTGTTATTATAGGCTTACCTGTAGCAAAAAGTAGTTGTAAAGGGTTTACAACCACATTAACAACTGTCTCTAAAAGGGTATTTCCCTCACTTTGGAGAGATTTCTGAATGAAATGAGGTAAACTCACCAATAGTGCACAAATCTTACAAAGGTTTTAACATTCCCTACTCTATCCCAATGAAAAAAAGTTTTGGATTCAGCTATACATTAAGCAAATTCGAACTTGGAACTGACTCCCTTTTTTTTTTAACCACTTGCCGCCAAATCATATGCATGTACGTGTTTGGCCTCAAGTGGTTATAGCGGGGGTTATGGCTGCAGCTGTCTGCCATAACGCCGGTATTTTTTATTTCAGCCGGCGATTTCTTTCATCTAAAAGCAGTCCGCTGAATTGCTTTTGTAGCAAGGTCCCAGGCCTCCATCGGTCTAATGAGAACCTCCAGGGCCAGAGATAGCTGACATCCTTCTGTGTATAGTGGGTTGTGAGGAAAGGTGGGTGCAAGGTGATTAAAGTCATTGGGCGCCAGACACTTCTTGAATGCAAAGAGAGTTTATTTCTCTTAACAAACTTTTGGGGGAAAGAGGATTAGGGCCAGGACACACTTAGGTAGTTGCAAGTTTAATTGGCAGACTCTGAGACTTCAACAGGACAGCCATGCAGGGAAAGGCATCCAGCAAGACGCCACATCTGCATGTGTAGGAATGCCGTCTCCTATGGCAACAATCTTTAACAGTTCCTAACACAAACGTAACAGTTCCTTCACTTTCACTACAATCAGTCCTTGTACTTCTTCGGCCCACTGAACTCCCGATCTTTCACTGGACCCGCTGATTCACTGCCACTGAATCCCTTGAGCTCCTCCAATCTTCTCGTGGTATCTTCCTCAAACCTCACTCCCGCTTCTCTGCTGGGTCCCTAGCTTGGCACTCAAGATGCTTCACCCCACTGGCCTGCTCGGTCTCTGGCTTGACACACAAGGCTGCTCTGCAAGAGTGACCACCATTGGCTGTGTCCCTGGCTTGATACCCACTGAAGTTTCCAGATTTTTCCCCGGGTTGGTGAGAATACTGCTCCGGTACTTGCTTCAGTTACTCACTGTGGTCCCTGGTAATAAGGTGGTTGGACCCTTAGTAGCGACAGCTTCCCCTCTATCTCCGACCCGCAGAGCTGTCACTTTTGGTTGGACTGAAAGCTGCAGTCCCAACCCTGCGCTACTCTCTTGCTTCTGGATAGGCCCTCAGACAGCCTAGTAGCCAGATGTGCCCAGGATAGGCCCAGTGTCTGGCCTAGCAGCCCCGGCAATACAACACACGTCTACCCAGACAGCAGTCCAGGTGGCACAGAGATCACCTGACTCCACCCAAATATATAGGCTCTCCCAGCAGGCCACACAATCCAAGAAAACTCCTGTCCATTGGCTGAGATTTCCCATACATCCATAATCTGACCTTGTGTTGCCCTTCTCATATATAGTACCACCAAGTACCCGGCCACCTAGTGGTAGAAGAGAAAACGTATGGAGAAGGCCAAACGTAGGGAGAAATCAACAGATTTCTAACAATCAACCAGGACAACTACTCCTGGCAAGTAAATTTGTGAGGACCAATCTTGCCTAAACTCCAGGGTGCTACACTTTTATATGTGGTGGGCAGAGAACACCACCCCCGCCCTGCCCCCCATCCCCATCAGCGCCTCTCCGGGCTCTCCTGTGCGATTGGATGATGGAAGTCAGCAGAGTTTCTGCTCATTTACCAAGTTCTGGAGCAACTGCACGTGCAAAGTGCACAGTCTATTGCCCTTTAGTAAATCAACCCCAGTGTGTGTTACTGTGCACATAATGCAGTGCGTTTTTATCAGTATTTGCTCTTTTCCCCCCATATCAAACTTCTATGCAATACCATGTGCTGCACTGCGTTTCAATGTGTTCCAGTGTGACTGCAAATAACGCACCATGTCCTATTTTTTTTTTTTTCTTTAGCGCACAGTGCTAGTGTGACCTGAAGTGATAGGATATAAAGGCAGATTGCCTTGTTCTTGTGGTGTGACGGCCAATTGGCCACACCCACACGGATGTCGGATTTGGCACTGCATCCCCATAGATATGAATGGGATTGTCTGCGTGCAGATGCACGGAACACCTGTATATCCTATATAAGCAAACACAGCCCTTTGCATGGGTGTACGGATAGCTATGGCTATAGCTATAAAAATTTAGGGCTAAACGCCAGAGGTGTTTCTTGTTACCTAATTCCTGCCCGTAGGATGTCCATGGACGCCGTTGGGTTTTAAATAGTTATACCAGGATGCAGGATGCCTGCAACTACAGACATCATCCTGGTATGGATTTTCAGCTGGCGATTCCCTTTATAAGCAGAAGTGATTTGAGTGTCTCTCTCTCTCTTGTATGTCGTCACTTGCCAGGAAAGCAGCCGATCACACTGATCTGTGTTGGGAGGCCAGAGGAGAGATTTGGGGTCTAATAGACCCCAGATCTCTCCATAAAGAGGACCTGTCATGGCCCATGCTGTCACAAGGAATGTTGTTCATCCCTTGTGATAGCATGCGCAGTAGGAAACGGGCAGTGAAGGCGCCAGGCTCCACTGCCTGTTTCCCTCCGTTAAGATGGAGGCGCCGGCAGCCAATCCGATGGACGGGGCGGCCGACATCGCAGGCTTGCTGGACAGGTAAGTGTCCTTATTAAAAGTCAGCAGCTACTGTGTTTGTAGCTGCTGACTTTTAAAAAAAAAATGTATTGGCTGGAACGCCCCTTTTAAAGCGGAACTTTCATTTTTGAGTGGAACTGCGCTTTAATCCATAAAAAAAAAAAGAAATTTGTATAAAATAAAAAAAAAAAAAAAAAAAATTTAAAGCACCCCCACCCCCTGTGCAAATGTGACCGCATACGTTGCTCCCGCACGCATATGTAAACGGTGAGGTATTGTCACGAATGTCAGAGTGAGAGCAATAATTCTAGCACCAGACCTCCTGTGTAACTCTAAACTGTAACCTGTAAAGGCATTTAAAGCATCGTCTATGGAGAATTTTAAGCACCGTAGCATTCCACGGGCAGATGCTGTTTTAAAGCATGACATGTTCGGTATCTATTTACTTGGCGCAACATTATCTTTCACATTAAAGAAAAAAAATGTCCTGCACTTCTCCTTTTGGGGCACATTCACAGGGGCACAGACATGCATCTCCCATGCAGGGCTGCCTTTTACCGGCAAGGGGAATACAGGTGTTGCATGTATCCCTGTGCCCGCATCCCATTAATTTCTATTAAGGAACACAGCTGCTGTCCCAATATGTCATGCAGGTGCTGGTCTCTAAATGCAAGGCTTTGTTTGGGGACCCCCACCCACGTGTCCTATAAGAACACAGCAGCTATGTCCATGCAGCAGCTTGTCCCAATAGAAATGAATGGGATGCTGGCACAGGGATGCATGCCAGTAAAAGACATATCAGCTACCCGTATGAATGGGCCTTTAAAGTGTAGTTGGGTAGGACAGTATTTCCCAAAGCTTTCCTCACATCTCAGGAATGTGTGGCTTAAAGCTAACATCACATTGTGGTGATATTAGAAGACCTGAATGACCTGTGCAATTTCTGGCCTTTCTATAAATGCTAGTTGCCTGGCTGTAGTACTTTGAGTCAACAACCTAGAAGTATCTAGCTGATAAAGCCCCCATGCAAGGAAGTCCCCTTTGTACTGGTCTCAGTACCGGATACCTACTGTATGTGCTTTTGGGTCTTAGGGTATGTCCACTTACGTGGGAAAAAATAGCTAAAAAATAATAATATACAATTGTGATACATGTCATATTGTAATTGAATGTTATTAAAATTTCCTTTCCTTTGCAGTCTGCAGCCGCTGTAATTTTCTGTAAAATGCAATATGACAACCTGGAGGTGTTCTGTACACAGATGGTGTTCAGAACGCCCCTTAGATATGTAATTTCATGCTTGTCTGGTTGGCTTACTGATTTTTCCAGAAGTCTGCACTAAGATACAATGGCGGGACATTGAATCAGTGTGACGCGATCACGGGAGGCGGGACATTGTTATTGCAGCAATTCAAATCCAGCTCCGTGACACACGGAAATCACCGATCTGATCCGGTCACAGGCAGACTGCTGCATCTGATGGGTACTGGTGAGGCTCCATGACAGGTACAGGCAGGCTGCTGCATCTGATGGGCACAGGCAGGCTGCTGCATCTGACTGGTAGGCTGCACCTGACAGGCACTGGTGAAGCTGCATTTGATGGACACCGTTGAGGCTGCATTGATCTCTTGTATCATATCTGCAGTCTCTGACCATCTCCTGTATCATGTCTGCTAGAGGTGCAATGAATGGAAATTTTGCTAATACTATTAGCAGTGTGTTTAAGTAAGAGATTGCAGACATGATATAATAGATGGTTAGAGGCTGGGGACATGATACAAGAGATGGTTAGAGGCTGGGGACATGATACAAGAGATGGTTATAGGCTGGGGACATGATACAAGAGATGGTTATAGGCTGGGGACATGATACAAGAGATGGTTAGAGGCTGGGGACATGATACAAGAGATGGTTAGAGGCTGGGGACATGATACAAGAGATGGTTAGAGGCTGGGGACATGATACAAGAGAGATGGTTAGAGACTGCAAGACTAAAGACTTTTCTTGCACTGAAGGTGCCAATAATGGCCAACAATACATTTTGTATTCATTTAAATTGATGATATTATTTAAAAAGTTGAATATAATACAATTGCATATAAAAAAATATAAATATAAAAAAAAAAACTGTAATTTTCGGTATCGGTTTTCCGCCTAATCCTTCTTTTTTTGTTTCGGCACCAAATTTTCCATTCAGTGCCATTCTAGTATGAATCTGCAAAAAGTTTGCTAAAATCCTTGCACTGTACATACAGTGCCTTGAAAAAAGTACCGTAGTCATACTCCTTGAAATTTTCCACATTTTGTCATGCTACAACCAAAAACGTAAATGTATTTTGAGATTTTATGTGATAGACCAACACAAAGTGGCACATAATTGTGAAGTGGAAGGAAAATGATAAATAGTTTTCAATTTTTTTTTTACAAATAAATATGTGAAAAGTGTGGCATGCATTTGTATTCAGCCCCATTTACTCTGATACCCCTAACTAAAATCTAGTGGAACCAATTGCCTTCAGAAGTCACCTTATAAGTAAATAGAGTCCACCTGTGTGTAATTTAATCTCCGTATAAATACAGCTGTTCTGTGAAGCCCTCAGAGGTTTGTTAGAGAACCTTCGTGAACAAACAGCATCATGAAGGCCAAGGAACACATCAGACAGGTCAGGGATAAAGTTGTGGAGAAATTTAAAGCAGGGTTAGGTTATAAAACGATATCCCAAGCTTTTGAACATCTCACGGAGCACTGTTCAATCCATCATCCGAAAATGGAAAGAGTATGGCACAACTGCGTACTTACCAGGACATGGCCGTCCACCTAAACTGACAGGCCGGGCAAAGAGAGCATTAATCAGAGAAGCATCCAAGAGGCCCATGGTAACTCTGGAGGAGCTGCAGAGATCCACAGCTTAGGTGTTCTCGCACCTATTAGTCGTGCACTCCACAAATCTGGCCTTTATGGAAGAGTGGCAAAAAGAAAGTAATTGGGGATGCTTTATTTTAGCAGGGACAGGGAAGCTGATCAGAGTTGATGGGTAGATGGATGAAGCCAAATACAGGGCAATCTTAGAAGAAAACCCGTTTAGAGTCTGCAAAAGACTTGAGACTGGGGCGGAGGTTCACCTTCTAGCAGGTCAACGACCCTAAACATACAGCCAGAGCTACAATGGAGTGGTTTAGATCAAAGCATATTCATGTGTTAGAATGGCCCAGTCAAAGTCCAGACCTAAATCCAATTGAGACTCTGTGTCAAGTGTCAAGAAAATTGCTGTTCACAGACGCTCTCCATCCAATCTGACAGAGCTTGAGCTATTTTATAAAGAAGAATGGGCAAAAATGTCCCTCTCTAGATGTACAAAGCTGGTAGAGACCTCCTCAAAAAGTCTTGCAGCTGTAATTTCAGTGAAAGGCGGTTCTACAAAGTATTGACTCCGGGGGCGCTATACAAATGTACACCACACTTTTCACAGATTTATTTGCATAAAATGTTTAAAACCATTTATCATTTTCCTTCCACTTCACAATTATGTGCCACTTTGTGTTGGTCTATCACATAAAATCCCAATAAAATACAAATTTAGATTTTTGGTTGTAACATGACAAAATGTGGAAAATTATAAGGGGTATGAATACTTTTTCAAGGCACTGTAGATCACCCAGAGGGGTATTTTTATTTATTTTATTTATTTTTAACAGAAGTGGAGTTACTCTTTAAGCTGGTCATACACTAGTCAAATTTGAATTAGAAATTTCTAATTTTAAAAATGTTTGTTTCGATTTTTATAATTGTTAGTGGGGTCAAATCGACGTTCATTTTAAAGTGCAGTATTGAGAACATTTGAAGGAGCAGGATGGAAACATTTTCTCGTACGCACAAATGTCTAACAGTTTCTAACAGTTCATTCGGGTAAGCTCATTCATTCCAAAATCGAATGTTGAAACAAACAAAATTTTGAAGTACTTTCAAACGGCATTTATCAAGTCATCGAATGTACTGAGAATTTTCGTAGGAACGTTCACATGTTACATCAGATTCCTCCACCGATGGACAAATTTCCCCCCAACGCAGGGCTATTATTTTCTGACCGTCACTACCAGCGGTTGTCTGGATACTTAAACAGCGCCCCCCAGAGGTGTAACCAGAACCTCCAGGGTCCCAGTGCAAGAAACCATGAAGGGCCCCCCTGACTGCTGTGGCCTTTTCTACTGATCCCGAGTCCCTTCAATCCCGTCACGGGGCCCTTTTATAAGTCCTGATTCACACCGCTGTAATTTGCGACATATAGGGGGAGATTTACTTAAACTGGTGCACACAGAATCTGTAATCTGCAACTGTGCATAGTGACCAATCGGCTTTCAATTAAGCTTTGACAACAATACAAATCTCCACCGACTCCTCCAAGGAGAGTCAATTGAACAATCAAATTTTGAACAATTAAATTGTGGGTTTACAACCACTTTAAAAATTGTCAGTGTTGACTAAGACGGGTAGATCGAGATTTAGCCAGTATGCAGAATAGTGCAGGAAGCGTGTGTCTGTAATAAGTTCTCTCTCTCATGTCAAGCAGCGCTGCTCGCTCCCCTCCTCTCTCCTCGTCTATCCAAGATGATGTCACAAACCAATGGGGATAGACGAGAAGAGAGGTGGGGCCACCGGGGAGCGAGCAGCGCTGCGTCACATGAGAGAGAGAACTTATTACAGACACACACTTCCTGCACTATTCTGCATACTGGCTAGTAAGATCCCCTGATGTGCCCCATCATGTGCCCTATTATGTGCCCCGTGCCCTGATGTGCCATCTGCCCTGATGTGCCCCATAATGTGCCATGTGCCCCGAGCATTGATGTGTCCTGATGTGCTATGTGCCCTAATGTGCCCCGTGCCCATAATGTGCCCTGATGTGCTGTTTGCCCCAATGTGCCCCATAATGTGCCCTGATGTGCTATGTGCCCTATGCTTTTTTATTTTATTTTTCAAATGTATAGCCTTTCTCAATCCACTTTAGATGCAAAATTAAAAGGAGCGGATAAGCATTTCAGAAGATTAAAGTAAAAATACTCTCCTTCACAGCCGGCTTCTGGCAAGGATGATGGCAGCTACTTCGCCTTCTCCCGGGATCCGGGGAAGGAGGCGGAGCATAGATTTTGCAAGAAGTCGCTCCTACACCTCTCATAAGATTTTGGGCAGTTGGTGTTCCCAGGATCCCAGAAAAATGCCACCTCCTACAGGATTAGAAACCCAGGTGGTTTTTGTGTCCCCCTCCTTACTTCTGTTCATTTTATTTCATTTGGGGGGGGGGGGGGGTTGGAATAATTTTTTCCTGTAAAGTCTACTTTAATGCCTTCCTATTCTACACAATCAGAGTTAGCCTGGAGTTAAGATTTTACTTTTTTTGTTTTCCCTCGCAGAGCTGTATGGATGATTTCCTGCTGGGCAATGAAAATTGATGTCTTGATTCTGGTTGTCGCTTTACCTGTAAATATTACTGTACAGAACCAAGTTTTATATTTTTTTAAATAAAGCTTTTTTTAAAACAACTCTAAAGGGTCTGTCTTTTATTTTCAGTGAATTAAGTTTGGATTTTCTAAATTTTAGATGGTGTGTCCATCCCCTTGTGAATACCTTGTTAACCCTCAAAGGTTGCATGAAAGTTGTACCTGAATGCTATACAATGCAACAGTTGTGCAACAGTCCATTATCACTGGTCAAAGTCGTATCCAAGTTGTACCCGACCAAAGCTACATCAAAATTTCTCATGGTCGCCCATTACGTTAAAGTGGACATGAAGTGAGGATATTTTTATAAGGAACATCTAGAAATGTTAATTGGCAGTATATATCTGCAGTGCAAGATCCCCTCAGGTGCTGCTGTCTAACAGCAAGTCTCGCCCGATTTGGGGTGAGATTTGATGATGTAATGACTGTTCTGCTCACTGTTCTCGTTGCTGGAGAGGAAGCTGTACCTGAGGACCTGCAATGGAAGGATCCTCCCACCTCAGACATGGGGGTTTGGACTCCCATCTCCCACAGTGAAGTGAAGGGTAGTAATCAGTGGGTGGGGAGCCATTCTTTAAAGGAGTCTCCTCCCTGTCAGGGTGACAACACAGACAGTTGATACCCCATAACAGGAAATGTCTTACACCAGGACCTCCATGGCAGGATCACCAGGTGTTCTTTGAAAAAAATCTGCAGACTTTACATAGATTAAAAATGTTTTCAATGATATTAACATGATAAAGCCTACATGCGATTTTTATGATTGGGTTGATCTGCACTTTAACCACTTGCTTACTGGGCACTTAAACCCCCTCCTGTCCAGACCAATTTTCAGCTTTCAGCACTGATGCACTTTTAATGACAATTGCGCGGTCATACAACACTGTACCCAAATGACATTTTTATCATTTTTTCCCCACAAATAGAGCTTTCTTTTTGTGCTATTTGATTACCTCTGCGTTTTTTATTTTTTGTTAAAAAAAATGTAAAATTGTTATAAAAATTGATGTATGCTGATGAGGCGGCACTGATGGGTGGCAGTGATGGGCACTGATGGGTGGCAATTATGGGCACTGATCGGTTACACTGATAGGCAGCACTGCTAGGTGGCACTGATTGGCAGCACTGCTACTGATTGGCACCACTGATGGGCATTGATAGGTGGCACTAATGGGCATTGATAGGTGGCACTGGTGGGCCCTGTGGACACTGGCAGGTGGCACAGATGAGGCATAATTGCCTCTTCCTCTTCGGGACCGATGTCCCTTGCAGATGAGCCTGTGATCTGCTTTTTTTTCTCCTCACGCTGTCAGCGTGAGGAGAAAATTGAAACGATTACCGAGCTTTTGTTTACATCATGTGATCAGATGTCATTGACTAAAAGCTGATCACATGGTACGGGGACGGGACCGGCCCCTTACTCGGATCAGTGATCACCTTAGTCTCAGTAACTCGATGATGACAGCACGCTCTGCAGAAAGCGTGCACAGGGGAGGCCGTCATATGACGGCTTCCCGGAAATTCAGGTCCGCGCTGTGGCCGTCATTCGGCTATAGCGCGGACGTCAAGTGGTTAAGGAAATAGTCAAAGGATGTGGGTTACCTGTATTCAAAATTTTAAATATCAGATTTCTGAGACAGTTGAAACCTCCTATATCTGTTTAAAGTGCCGATGCTATGCACATTAAAGCAAAACTAAACTCTCTCATGAACTATTTAATCCTTCTGCTGCTAGCATTAGTAAATGGATAGGAAGGTATATTATGTGTGTTCTGACACCTTTCTATCAGAACCACAATTAACTTTTCCAGCAATTTCAGCTCCAGTAGCTCTTCTAATGAAACGGACTACACGGGCCAGCCTTCCCTCCCCATGACCCTGTCACCAGTTGGCTGGTTTTCCTTCCTTGGACCTCTTTTTGGTCGGTCCTGACCACTGCAGACCGGGAACATTCCGCAATGCAGATTTGGAGTTGCTCTGACCCATTCATCTAGCCATCTGGCCCTTGTCAAAGTCGCTCAAATCCTTACACTTGCCCATTTATTATAAAAAAAAAAAAATTCAATTGTCCCCAGTCCTTGCCCATTTGTTTAACAGATGGTATGCTCCAATGTCTGGGTTCCGGAAGATCACAAACCTCTACAACTATATTAAAAATAGACTAGCTGTCTATTAGTACCACTCCGATAAAGCACTCAATCATAAATCTGTCCATCACATACCTGTCTGCAGGGCACCCCAGAATCTTCTGGCCCTCATATAGAGAGCCCTGGTTTCCTCCTGCCTTGTTCTGCAAGTAAAGTGGTAGCAAAGTCCATTTGTTTGCTTTTACCTACATGTAAACCTAAAAGGTTTACCTGTGAAAACTGTAAATCTCTCCACGACGTCACCGGCACATGCACTCTGAAGGAACGTCATACCCAATGCCGTTTCTTCAAGGGCTCTGTGGTGTAAAACATGACGTGATTGTTGTCATTGTGGCTCGGGCATTCAAAGGACTGGAGCACACGACTCCCCTCTAGCCAACACTTTATCATCCTCCTTTGTCTCCCAGAGTATCGTGAAGTCATCAGCAGCTGCTAAAGTGCCCTGTTCTGCCTCCTCATCCAAAGCCACTCCTGCCATTGCCCATTCATCTACCATGTAGACGTCATTGAGTTATTTGAGCCCAGTATCAGCCCCTTGCTGGAAAAGGATGCACCGTAATTAATTCCATGGGGGGTTGAGGAGAGCCATGGGAACATAGAGGGAGGTAACAACTGGAACCAATTGGCATAGATATCAGCCTACAGCCAAGCTGGATCTAGTGATGGTGAGGGGGCAAAATGATGAGGTCTATGACCGTAGTTGGGTAGATAGGGCAAAGGAGGAAGGATGTCATCCAGGGGTAGGTCACAGAATTGTGAAGGAAACGGCCGTCCTATTCCACTAGATGGCACAGAGCTCCATGGGTGCAGGGCACTTGTACCCGGTCTGCTCTCCAGAGGTCAGCTCTGTGGGCCCTTTTCAACATTTGCGCTGTAGACTGCACCACAGTCATTTGCAGGCTCTGCCTAAAATCTATCAAGTGTGGCAATTCTATCAGTCATTTGCTTACCGCACATATGAAGAGACACGTGACTTCAATATCATCCATATATGTAACTTTTGAATTATAATTGTACAATAAAAAGTTTGTAAATAAGACACGTGATTTCTCACCACGCAGCTTGTTGGGAGCAGCGCCTGAATGCTAGGCCATCATCAGAAAACGGGCCCCACTCTTCCTCGTCCTTCCAGACGCTCTTTCTACAGTGTCTCCCAAAAGTGAGTACACCCCTCACATTTTTGTAAATATTTTATTCTATCTTTTCATGTGACAACACTGAAGAAATGACACTTTCCTACAATGTAAAGTAGTGAGTGTACAGCTTGTATAACGGTGTAAATTTGCTGTCCCCTCAAAATAACTCAACACACAGCCATTAATGTCTAAACCGCTGGCAACAAAAGTGAGTACATTGTACCAAAGTGTAATTGTTGTCACATGAAAATATAGAATAAAATATTTACAGAGGTGAGGTGAGGGGTGTACTCACTTTTGTGAGATACTGTATGTCTACCCACACTATACACAATTCACCATCAGCTGCTTCCAGAGATAGGGATGAAAGTCCTTCAAGCAGTGTCAGAGGTTTACGTCTGGCTCTTGCAACTGGAAAGAGGGCCAGCATGGTGCCACACGGAATAGGAGCTTGTTACTGACACTATTCGTCCCACTGACACCAATGATGGGGCACTATTCCTCCCACTGACACCAATGATGGGGCTCTATTCCTCCCACTGACACCAATGACGGGGCACTTTTACCCCCCTTGACACCAATGGCCGTGTACTAACCCCCCCCCCCGACACCAATGACAGGGCACTTGCCCTCCCCCTGACACCAATGATGGTGCACTAGCCCTCTCACTGACACCCACAATAGGACACTATTCTTCCCACTGACACCAATGACCGTGTACTAACCCCCCCCCCCCCCCCCCTGACACCAATGACAGGGCACTTGCCCTCCCCCTGACACCAATGATGGTGCACTAGCCCTCTCACTGACAGCCACAATAGGACACTATTCTTCCCACTGACACCAATGACGGGGCACTATTCCTCCACTGACACCAATGACGGGGCACTATTCCTCCCACTGACACCAATGACGGGGCACTATTCCTCCCACTGACACCAATGACGGGGCACTAGCCCTCCCACTGACACCAATGACGGGGCACTAGCCCTCCCAATAACACCAATGACCGGTCACTAGTTCTCCCACTGACACCAATGACGGGGCACTAGCCCTCCCAATAACACCAATGACCGGGCACTAGTTCTCCCACTGACACCAATGACGGGGCACTAGTCCTTCCACTGATACCAATGATTGGGCACTTTTCCCTCCTGGGCTACCCCGCAGAAGCGGTCTGGATTCCTCACACGTATGCCAGACTTATGTTGGGCTGGCCAAAATTGAGGCCACTGCTTTGCGGCCTGCTGGAGTGGGATACATGCTCCTTTCTGCGAAGCAGCGCCCTCCTCTGATGAGCGTTGCTGTGATGAGCGAGGCTTGCTCTCACTGCCTGCCCACCTCTGACATCATCTTCCCAGTTTACCAGCTGGGGTTGAGGGTTTGATCGGTTGCCTTTTCCTTACCACCTCTGTGGACGGGGAGTGCCACCTTATCAGTGCTTATCAGTACTGCCTATCAGTGCCCGTCAGTGATACCTGCCCGTGCCTATCAGTGCCACCTATTAGTGGTCATCAGTGTTGCCTATCAGTGGCAATCATTACAGCCTATCGGTGCAGCCCATCAGTGCCACCTCAACAGTGCAGCCTATCAGTTCTTATCAATGCCCATTAACACAGCCTCATCAGCGCCCATCAGTGCAGGCCTCATCAGTGCCACCTTTTAGTACCACCTCATCAGCACCACCTCGTCAGTGCCCATTAGTGCAGCCTCATCAGTGAAGGAGAAAAATTACTTATCTGCAAAATGTTATCACAAACAAAAATATATATATTTTTTTTAATCTTCAGTCTTTTTTTGCTTGGCATCAGGCGTGAGCAATTCTTATTGCCCGAGGCCCCAGAAATGCAGTTCTGGGAGCTGGGCCGCTGATTTCAAAAATTGTCTCCTAACTTTTTTAGCTGGCTTCTAGACTCCAAGCAAATTTGTTAAGCCCTGCCCTAATACCAATGATGGGGCATTGTTTACCCCCTAATACTAAAGATGAGGCACTATTACTCCCCCCTAATACTAAAGATGAGGCACTATTACTCCCCCCTAATACTAAAGATGAGGCACTATTACTCCCCTTAATACCAATGATGGGGCATTGCTTACTCCCACTGACGCCAGGACATTTTCTGCTCCCACTGGCCACAACTCTTCCAGTGTGCTGCTGTTACTCACTGTCTGTTATCTTGTCTATCTCTAGAACTGTAAAGGGCTCCAGGAGAGAAGAGATCGTCATTTCCTGTGGCTGTTTTATGAAAAAATGATTGGCCTGGAGCTGAAGACTGATCGGTGTTGGAGCAAATCACAGCACCCCCGGGCTGGCGGGCACAATGTGTGTGTCTAAGGATGGGTTGGTGAATGGACAGTCCGCAGAAACCGCATTTATGGTTTGCTAAAAAAGCGGAGTGAGAAGATCTTTGCTATGTCTATAAAATGTAATAATGGCACCATCGGGGGCCCCGCCTCTTCCCAGATGGCGGGCTTCACACCACTCGAAGCACAGGGCTTTATTCAGTGTTAATGCAGGGAAGTGAAGTTCCGGCACCTCCAGCACTGAATGAATGTAATTGCATGGGGTGCTGGAGGGTCTATTGATGCTGGCTGCTGGGGGATCTATTATCCCGAGGGGGTGGGGATCTATTGTTGGCCGGGAAACTGTTGTTGCTGAGAGGGTCTTATGTTGCTGGGGGTTCCATTGTTGCTGGGGGGGGGGGCTCTACTGTTGAGGGATGGGTCTACTGATGCTGGCTCCTGGGGGACCTATTGGTTCTGGTGGGGGGCTCTATTGTTGCTGGGGGGGATCTACTGTTGAGGGAGGGGGTCTACTGATGCTGGCTCCTGGGGGACCTATTGGTTCTGGTGGGGGGCTCTATTGTTGCTGGGGGGATCTACTGTTGAGGGAAGGGTCTACTGATGCTGGCTCCTGGGAGACCTATTGCGTCTGGTGGGGGGGGCTCTATTGTTGCTGGGGGGATCTACTGTTGAGGGAAAGGTCTACTGATGCTGGCTCCTGGGAGACCTATTGCGTCTGGTGGGGGGGGGGGGGGCTCTATTGTTGCTGAAACTCTGTTGTTGCTGGGGGTCTATTGTTTCTGGGGGAGGGGGTCAGTCAGCTGCAGGGGATACATTTTACTGTTTTTCTTTTCATTAACCTCTTCAATACCAGACACTTTCACCCCCTTCCTGCCCAGGCCAATTTTCAGCTTTTAGTGCTATCACGGTTTGAATAAAAATTGCACGTCATGTAACACTGTACCCAAATTACATTTTTATAATTTTTTTTTCACACAAATAGAGCTTTTGGTGGCCTTTAATCACCATTAAGTTTTTTTATTTTTTTATTTTATTTTATAAACAAAAAAAGACCGAAAATATTGAAAAACACATTTTTCTTTGTTTCTGTTATGATACAAATAAATAATAATTCTACATGAATTTAGGCCAAAATGTATTCTGCTACATTTCTTTGGTGAATATAACCCAAATCAGTGTATATTATTTAGTCCGTAGGAAAGTTTAGAGTCCACAAGCTATGGGATATATGAAAATGGATCAATCCTGATGTACTGACAGCCAATCTCTTTTCTTGAGGCCCAAAAATACCAGGACAGTACAAATACCCCCTAAATGACCCCTTTTTGGAACGTAGACAGTCTGAGGTATTTAGTAAGAGGCACAGTGGGTTTTTTTTTTTTAACTCGTAATCTTTTTTTGCAATATTTTGTAAAATGAAGAATAAAAAAATGTTCCCCATTTTTTTTTGTTTCTTTTCATACTGTCACCAGTGCAGTACAGTGTCCTCATATAACTGGTGTGGCAGTGATCAGGGACACTGACTGGTGACAGTATGCAAAAAAAATTCTACATTTTTCTTTTCTTTTTTTCCCCAAATAACATTTTATTGGTGATTTCACACAAAGCAATTGAACACAGCCTAGGCATTGTAACATACATACAATGCTAGGTCCAAAATGTAACCGGTATACACTGAATGTCATCTCAAAACATTCCAAATAGTAATTCCGCATGTTCGGCATCCTGCTGAGTATATCAGACTGCTAGGATGTTCTGCCATTGACGGTCCCCGGGTTAAAGAAAAAGAACCGGGGGGGGGGGGGGTGAGAAGAGCAGCGGACAACAAGCATGTAGAGTGGAAAGAAGAGAGAGAAGGAGGGGAA
Source organism: Lithobates sylvaticus (assembly GCA_028564925.1). Lineage (NCBI taxonomy): Eukaryota > Metazoa > Chordata > Amphibia > Anura > Ranidae > Lithobates > Lithobates sylvaticus. The sequence goes on along the minus strand of CM053026.1, from coordinate 337,934,499 downwards.
GTGAGAGGAGATAAAGGGATGGTTTTAGGATAAAGAACTAGGTCTGGGCCAGGGGCGGACTGACCATTCGGCCACTCGGGCACTGCCCGAGGGCCGTGGGCCACTAGGGGGTATTTGGGGTTGCCAGTCACAGTAAAACCAGGGACAGTATGTAAAAATCTTTGTTTTTTTTACATCTGTCTCTGAAATGTCCCTTACCGACATACTTTTGGTCTAAAAAAATCCAGAGATTATAGCTGCCCCACCTCTCCAGTACCTTCTCAGCTAATAGAAACATGTCTGTGTATACTGTGTGATTGTATACTGTGTGGCCCCATAATCTCTGATTGCCTGGGGACCCCATGAGTTGTCAGTCCGCCCCTGGTCTGGGCGCCCTCTCTGTCTTTTTATGGTTGCACATGGAAGGAGATTGCACAATATAGGCAACAAAAATTCCCATTAGACTTACCAGCCAGCAAAAGAAACAAATTGTCCTTTCTAACAATTCAGGGTAAAAACTAGGGTTGTCCCGATACTACTTTTTTAAGACCGATTACCAGGGCTCAAGTCCTGCGGGAACGCATGGGAACGGAGTTCCTGTACTTTTTTCACAACAGGAACTCGGTTCCCTTTAGCAGCTGTGTCCTGCAAGACTTTGAAGTATGCGAGCTGTGTGGCAGGTGCTACACCAGCAGCCGCCGACACAGCTCGCAATAGTAAGTGATGCACACCAGGGGTGGACTGACCATTCAGGCATTGCCAGTAGGGGGCCCCATGACAGCTTCTGCTTCAATCTACCTGTCAATAGCAGCTAGCTGACGGGTAGATCAGGTCCCTGCTGCTAAGAGATTGTTTTTTAGTCAGACCTCTCGTGATGCGCTCCTCCCCGGCAGCCCCTCCTGATTCTCTGTCTCCTCATCCCCCCCCCCCCCCAGTCTCCTGCATACTTGCTCTGTGTGTCCCACTGAATCCCCCCCTCCTCTATCTTCAGTGCCATATGATGAGAGAACCCAGAAGAGGAGCACAGCTATTCTGCTCACAGGACATGCAGGGAGAGAGGTGAGCTGAGGGAGGAACATCAGTTTGGGGTGGTAAGCTGAGCACAATACCTGGCAAAGTTTAATGCCAGGAGCAGGGCTGGTGCAAGGATTTTTGACACCCTAGGCAAAACCTAATTTTGCCGCCCCCCTGGGTCCACCCCTGACTCCACCCTTTTTGCCTTGCCCATGTATGCCCCACCTTTTTAACAAAATGCCCATCCAATGCAGCCTCACCAGCGCCCATCAATGCAGCCTCACAAGCGCCCATCAATGCAGCCTACCAGTGCCATCAATGCAGCCTACCAGTGCCCATCAATGCAGCCTCACCAGCACCCATCAATGCAGCCTCACCAGCGCCCATCAATGCAGCCTCACCAGCGCCCATCAATGCAGCCTACCAGTGCCTATCAATGCAGCCTACCAGCGCTCATCAATGCAGCCTACCAGCGCCCATCAATGCAGCCTACCAGTGCCCATCAATGCAGCCTACCCATGCCCATAAAATGCAGCTTCACCAGCGGCCATCAAATGCAGCCTACCAGCGCCCTTCAATGATGCTTGCTCGCTTCCATTCATTCGGGAGTCGGGACACAGACACAGTTCTCTGCCACCGCTGCGCCTCTGACACTATGTGCGACTGGAGCGGCGGTTGCCTGCTGATGCTGAGATTTAGTTGCTTGCTGCAGAGAGAAGAGAGTGGCTAAGCGCCCCTAGGCAGCAGGGCGCCCTAGGCGGCTGCCTAGTTTGCCTAGTGGTAGCACCGGCCCTGGCCAGGAGGGAAGTTTATGTGGAAATATGTGAAGGGTTGGAATAGCAGCGAGTGTGTGTTGGAACCCTGCAGAGTTTGCAGCCCCCCCAAGCTAACATACATCTCCTAAGCAGGAACACATCACTATCTCCCCAAGCATTCTGTTCAGATAATGTGCAGTTCATTTATGACCTTTAACCCTGTGTTATCCAAACTCTGTTCAATAAAAAGTGGAAACTCACCACATAAACACTCTATATATAAAATAAAATTGCCCAATAAAGATCAGAACATGATGTTCACATCCGCATGGAAGCACAATTGAATGAATGCTGATTATTCAGAGAATTACCGTATTTATGTTTATTGAGGATTGTTTTTTTTTTTTTATGTACTAACAGTTAACCACTACGTGCCCGCGCTATAGCCGAAAGACGGCCGCAGCGCGGACGCTCTCTTCTCAATCACAGCGTCCATTTACAGCGAGATCGGGCTGTCCGATGAGAGATGATCTCATATGTTTGCATATGCAAACATATGAGATCATCTGTCAGCGCCGCTCTGCCTCCTCACACAGACAGCGTGTGAGGAGGGAGAGAGGAACAGCGCCGGTGCGCTGTAAGTAAAAAAATAAAAAAATTAAGTGTTCTGTCCCCGCTGCCATCCTGTCACCAGTACCACATGTCCCCAGAGTGCCATCTGCCAGTGCCACCTGTCCCCAGTACCACCTGTTCCCAGTGCCATCTGCCAGTACCACCTGTCCCCAGTGCCATCCGTGCCATCTGCCAGTGCCACCTGTCCCCAGTGCCATCTGTCATCAGTGCCACGTCAGTGCCATCTGTCATCAGTGCCACGTCAGTGCCATCTGTCATCAGTGCCATATCAGTGCCACGTCAGTGCCATCTGTCATCAGTGACACGTATCAGTGCCATCTGTTATCAGTGGCACGTGTCATCAATGCCACGTATCAGTGCCATCTGTCATCAGTGTCACGTGTCATCAGTGCCACGTATCAGTGCCATCTGTCATCAGTGCCACATATTAGTGCCATCTCTCATCAGTGCCACGTATTAGTGCCACATATAAGTGCCATCTGTCAGCAGTGCCACATATTAGTGCCATCTGTCAGTGTCACGTGTCATCAGTGCCCCCGTATTAGTGCCATCTGTCATCAGTGTCACGTGTCATCAGTGCCCCATATTAGTGCCATCTGTCATCAGTGCCACATCAGTGTCACGTGTCATCAGTGCCACCTGTCATCAGTGCCAGGTCAGTGTCACGTGTCATTGTCCTGGTGCTCCAGGGCCTTCAAAAGTGTAATAGGTAGTCAACAATTTAGATGTGTAATTTATGCTCCTAGAACACGTGATGGCGCTCCCTGCATTTTGGGCCTCTCTAAGTGGCCAGGCTGTGTAAAAGTCCCACATATGTGGTATCGTAATACTCAGGAGGAGTAGCAGAATTTATTTTGGGGTGTCATTTGTGGTATACACATGCCATGTGAGAGAAATAACCTATTACAATGACAATTTTGTGGAAAAAATAAAAAATAATTAATTTTGCAAAGAATTGTGGGAAAAAAAAAATGACAACATCAAAAAGCTCACCATGCCTCTTACTAAATACCTTGGAATGTCTACTTTCAAAAAAGGGGTCATTTGGGGGGTATTTGTACTTTCCTGGCTTGTTCGGGTCACAAGAAATGAGATAGGCCACCAGTGCATCAGATGTGATCAATTTTGTATGATTTGCGCCACAGTTTGTAGAGTCTGTAACTTTCACAAAGACCAAATAATTTCCACTAATTTGGGTTATTTTTACCAAAGATATGTGGCAGTATAAATTGTGGCCAAAATATATGAAGAAAAATTAATAATTTCCTAAATTTTATCACAGAAACAAAGAAAAATGCGTTTTTTTTCAAAATTTTCGGTCTTTTTTCATTTATAGCGCAAAAAATAAAAAACCCAGAGGTGATCAAATACCACCAAAAGAAAGCTCTATTTGTGGGGAAAAAAAAGGACAAAAAAATCATTTGGGTTCAGTGTTGCATGACTGAGTAATTGTCATTCAAAGTGTGAGAGCACCGAAAGCTGAAAATTGGTCTGGGCAGGAAGGGTGTTTAAGTGCCCAGTAAGCAAGTGGTTAAGCTTCATACACACAGTACGAAAATTGGATGAAAAAAAACACTTTTGAAGCGTTCGTACATATGAGCGTATATTTTTATTTTTTTGGTGGGGGAGTGGATCGTGGGTGGGAGTTCAAACACTTTTTTCCCCAGGACTTGACCCCTGCCGATTACCGATACTTTTTTTTAAGTACTCACCGATTACCGATACTTTTTTAAAATCTCATGTGACAGTGGCACACGTGTCAGTAGTTTGTTTTATTTATTTTTTTACAATTTTATTTTTTTACAATTTTTTTTTGTTTTTTTTTTATTTTTTTACAATGCTTTATTTTTGGGGGGTGGAAAGTGTCTGTGTTTTTTATTTTATTTTTTACAATTTTTTTTTTTTTATTATTTATTGCAATTCTTTTTTTTTTTATCAGCCCTGTTGGGGTGCTTTGGTGAGATATCTGACATCTCCGCCTTTGAGACAGAGAAAGGGACGGGGGGGGGGGGGGGGGGGGGGGGGGGGCAGGGTGTTTCTTTGGGGGGCGGGAGGGCAGGATAAGGTAAAGGTAGCAACAAATGTAACATTAAAAATATGTTGGTTTAAGGTTAATGATGAAAAGAACATGTTTGTAAAACTGCACATAATATCAAAATAAAGAATATATAAAAAAAGAGAAAGGGACTAGGGACACAGATTCCCCAGTCCCTTTCTCAGCAGCCTGCACTGAAAATGAATGGAGAGAAGACAGCGGCTCCTCTCCATTCATAAACTGAAACATTGTAAACACAGTTTACGATGTTTCAGTTATGTGAATGGACAGAGTCAGTACTGACTCTGTCCATTCAGAAAAGTAAGGAGCCGGATTTACTGGCTCCTACCTACGCTCTCCGTCCTGACAGATCGAGGGGGTGGAGGAGGAGAACGGAGGGGGACAACAGCATGGAGGGGGACACAGATGGGGACAGCAGCATGGAGGGGGACACAGATGGGGACAGCAGCAGAACAGAGGGGGACTAGAGGAGGATACGGTCAGCGGTGATGGTGTGGGAGAGTTACAAGCACCGATCACCGCTGATTTCACTTTCAGCAGCTGAAAGCCGCGGGGGAGCGGAGAAACGGGCCGGGACTTTGAAATCTTTACAGGGTGATCAGTGCTTGTAACTCTCCCACCGCACTGATCACCCTGACTGCCCAGGTATCGGGTGAAGTATTGGCGTACAAGTACTCGGGCAAATGCTTGGTATCGGTACCAATACCGATACTGGCATCGGGACAACCCTAGTGAAAACAGAGGCTTTTGTTGCACTCATTTGCAAATCTATGTGGACGCCGCAGCGCCCCACCAAGGCTCCTCTGTAAAGTGCGGCCCTAACTCTATATATGTTTAGTTGCAGGTTTGTCCCCACATAGGATTGTTACTCTTTATTGCTTTCACTAAATATCCTATAAAGAGACCCAGTCACCAGCTATAACTTTTCAATTTACAAGATTTTATTGAAACATAAATGTACTTTATTTATCACAGGTATTTCTATAATGCCGACAATTTACACATTTATATTGCACATTCATATCAGCCCTCTCAGATCTTACAATCCATATCCGGCCACAGAAGGATTGAACCTCGGCTGGTTCAGCAGGGACAAGGCCTGAGATTCAATCCATCCATGGGCAGGCTGATTGTACTGAAATCAATTGACTTCAGTACAACCAGTGGGATTTTTTTTATGTGATCATTTCCGGCAGCTATAGCCACCAGCAGTGATCATTTTGTTCTACCGGCAAGGAAAGCTCCTCACTGGCAAAACACAATAGCACTATGGGAGGGATTTCCCCATCTGTGTTGATGGGGGAAAACTAGCAATTTTCTTTCCGTCCACACGTTGTGAACGGAAAGAAACTTGCATAATCTATGGGCTGCTAAAATCCCTAAGGTTGGCCATAGAAAAGTGCTTTTTTTTTTTCAATCAGCCAGTGGGCGGATCGGAAAAACCTAATGGAATCCCCCACCCCCCATCTATTCACATAAAACAAACACCACACTGACAAGTATTGTTAAGTAAAAGCAGTCAAATTTTATTACAATATCCAATAAAAAAAAACATAGATGGGACTATATTGCAAATGTAGAAAACACTTTGCAGTAAAAGGCATTGCCACTCTTGGTGGCAGATGAGTGGGTGTAGCGAAACCTGAGAGGCATTGCCACCCTTGGTGGTACAAAAAAGTGGTTACTGCCCCCACCTGTAACTGTTCACTGCAGCAAAGAACATTGCAAAGGCAAACACATAAGAATAAGACATTACCACGCTCAACTTACTGACCAGCCTGTGACCAACCAAACTGTCCTGTCAGGCAGTATGTGTGAAAGACAGGGGTTTAGTTGCACACATTCACAAATGCATGCGTAAGCCACAGAGCCACGGCAAGGCACCCCATTTTCTGTGGAACCTGAGAGGCATTACCACCATTGGTGGTAGATGAGTGCATGTAGGTGGGAGCATGGGGTATGCTGGGGGCGTGGGGGAGGGAGGGCAGATGAAACTTGGTGGTAGATGAGTGGGTGTAGCAGAGCCTTAGGCATTGTCACCCTTGGTGGTAGAGGATTGCATGTAGGTGGGGCCTGGGGGTATTACCAGTACGCTGGGCATGGGGGAGTGAGGGCAGATGAAACTTGGGGGGAAGTTCCACTGGCCACAATCACCCCATGTCCAGGGTGGTAGTGTCACCTCTTGGTGGTAGATGAGTGGGTGTAGGTGGGGCCAGGGGGTATTACCAGTATGCTGGGCATGGGGGGGTGAGAGCAGATGAAACTTGGGGGGAAGTTCCATTGGCCACAATCACCCCATGTCTAGGGTGGTAGTGTCACCGCTTGGTGGTAGATGAGTGGGTGTAGGTGGGGCCAGGGGGTATTACCAGTATGCTGGGCATGGGGGAGTGAGAGCAGATGAAACTTGGGGGGAAGTTCCACTGGCCACAATCACCCCATGCCCAGGGTGGTAGCGTCCCCTCTTGGTGGTAGATGAGTGGTTGTGTATTGGGTTGTGAGGCAGTTGATCCAGAGGAAGGCGAAAAACCCCAGAAAAGCATGATCCAATGTGCTCCAGCTGGGGAAAAAATTCCTTCCTGATCCCATGACAGGCAATCGAATATTTCCTGGATCAGCCCTGTGTTGGTGGTAGATGAGTGGGTGTAGCAGAGCCTGAGGCATTGTCACCCTTGGTGGTGGATGATTGCATGTAGGTGGAGGCAGGGGGTATTACCAGAATGCTGGGCATGGGGGAGTGAGGGCAGATGAAACTTGGGGGAAGTTCCACTGGCCACAATCACCCCATGCCCAGGGTGGTAGCGTCCCCTCTTGGTAGTA
>CM053026.1:337896148-337926749 GCA_028564925.1 Lithobates sylvaticus | reverse complement strand
CTCACCAAAGCACCCCAACAGGGCTGATAAAAAAAAAAAAAGAATTGCAATAAATAATAAAAAAAAAAATTGTAAAAAATAAAATAAAAAACAGACACTTTCCACCCCCCAAAAATAAAGCATTGTAAAAAAATAAAAAAAAAACAAAAAAAAAACAAAAAAAAATTGTAAAAAATAAAATTGTAAAAAAATAAAACAAACTACTGACACGTGTGCCACTGTCACATGAGATTTTAAAAAAGTATCGGTAATCGGTGAGTACTTAAAAAAAAGTATCGGTAATCGGCAGGGGTCAAGTCCTGGGGAAAAAAGTGTTTGAACTCCCACCCACGATCCACTCCCCCACCAAAAAAATAAAATATACGCTCATATGTACGAACGCTTCAAAAGTGTTTTTTTTCATCCAATTTTCGTACTGTGTGTATGAAGCTTAACCACTTGCTTACTGGGCACTTAAACACCCTTCCTGCCCAGACCAATTTTCAGCTTTCGGTGCTCTCACACTTTGAATGACAATTACTCAGTCATGCAACACTGAACCCAAATGATTTTTTTGTCCTTTTTTTTCCCCACAAATAGAGCTTTCTTTTGGTGGTATTTGATCACCTCTGGGTTTTTTATTTTTTGCGCTATAAATGAAAAAAGACCGAAAATTTTGAAAAAAAAACGCATTTTTCTTTGTTTCTGTGATAAAATTTAGGAAATTATTAATTTTTCTTCATATATTTTGGCCACAATTTATACTGCCACATATCTTTGGTAAAAATAACCCAAATTAGTGGAAATTATTTGGTCTTTGTGAAAGTTACAGACTCTACAAACTGTGGCACAAATCATACAAAATTTATCACATCTGATGCACTGGTGGCCTATCTCATTTCTTGTGACCCGAACAAGCCAGGAAAGTACAAATACCCCCCAAATGACCCCTTTTTTGAAAGTAGACATTCCAAGGTATTTAGTAAGAGGCATGGTGAGCTTTTTGATGTTGTCATTTTTTTCCCACAATTCTTTGCAAAATGAATTATTTTTTATTTTTTCCACAAAATTGTCATTGTAATAGGTTATTTCTCTCACATGGCATGTGTATACCACAAATGACACCCCAAAATAAATTCTGCTACTCCTCCTGAGTATTACGATACCACATATGTGGGACTTTTACACAGCCTGGCCACTTAGAGAGGCCCAAAATGCAGGGAGCGCCATCACGTGTTCTAGGAACATAAATTACACATCTAAATTGTTGACTACCTATTACACTTTTGAAGGCCCTGGAGCACCAGGACAATGACACGTGACACTGACCTGGCACTGATGACAGGTGGCACTGATGACACGTGACACTGATGTGGCACTGATGACAGATGGCACTAATACGGGGCACTGATGACACGTGACACTGACAGATGGCACTAATATGTGGCACTGCTGACAGATGCACTAATACGTGGCACTGATACGTGGCACTGATGACACGTGACACTGATGACAGATGGCACTGATACGTGGCATTAATGACACGTGCCACTGATAACAGATGGCACTGATACGTGGCACTGATGACAGATGGCACTGATGACAGATGGCACTGACGTGGCACTGATGACAGATGGCACTGACGTGGCACTGATGACAGATGGCACTGACGTGGCACTGATGACAGATGGCACTGGGGACAGGTGGCACTGGCAGATGGCACTGGGGACAGGTGGTACTGGGGACAGGTGGCACTGGCAGATGGCACTCTTGGGGACAGGTGGTACTGGTGACAGGATGGCAGCGGGGACAGATCACTTTATATTTTTACTTACAGCGCACCGGCGCCGTTCCTCTCTCCCTCCTCACACGCTGTCTGTGTGAGGAGGCAGAGCGGCGCTGACAGATGATCTCATATGTTTGCATATGCAAACATATGAGATCGACAGCCCGATCTCGCTGTAAATGGCCGCTGTGATTGAGAAGAGAGCGTCCGCGCTGCGGCCGTCTTTCGGCTATAGCGCGGGCGCGTAGTGGTTAACTGTTAGTACATAAAAAAAAAAAAAACAATTCTCAATAAACATAAATACGGTAATTCTCTGAATAATCAGCATTCATTCAATTGTGCTTCCATGCGGATGTGAACATCATGTTCTGATCTTTATTGGGCAATTTTATTTTATATATAGAGTGTTTGTGGTGAGTTTCCACTTTTTATTGAACAGAGTTTGGATAACACAGGGTTAAAGGTCATAAATGAACTGCACATTATCTGAACAGAATGCTTGGGGAGATAGTGATGTGTTCCTGCTTAGGAGATGTATGTTAGCTTGGGGGGGCTGCAAACTCTGCAGGGTTCCAACACACACTCGCTGCTATTCCAACCCTTCACATATTTCCACATAAACTTCCCTCCTGGCCAGGGCCGGTGCTACCACTAGGCAAACTAGGCAGCCGCCTAGGGCGCCCTGCTGCCTAGGGGCGCTTAGCCACTCTCTTCTCTCTGCAGCAAGCAACTAAATCTCAGCATTAGCAGGCAACCGCCGCTCCAGTCGCACATAGTGTCAGAGGCGCAGCGGTGGCAGAGAACTGTGTCTGTGTCCCGACTCCCGAATGAATGGAAGCGAGCAAGCATCATTGAAGGGCGCTGGTAGGCTGCATTTGATGGCCGCTGGTGAAGCTGCATTTTATGGGCATGGGTAGGCTGCATTGATGGGCACTGGCTAGGCTGCATTGATGGGCGCTGGTAGGCTGCATTGATGGGCGCTGGTAGGCTTCATTGATGAGCGCTGGTAGGCTGCATTGATGGGCGCGCTGGTGAGGCTGCATTGATGGGCGCTGGTGAGGCTGCATTGATGGGCGCTGGTGAGGCTGCATTGATGGGCGCTGGTGAGGCTGCATTGATGGGCGCTGGTGAGGCTGCATTGATGGGCACTGGTAGGCTGCATTGATGGGCTCTGGTGAGGCTGCATTTGATGGGCATTTCGTTAAAAAGGTGGGGCATACATGGGCAAGGCAAAAAGGGTGGAGTCAGGGGTGGACCCAGGGGGGCGGCAAAATTAGGTTTTGCCTAGGGTGTCAAAAATCCTTGCACCAGCCCTGCTCCTGGCATTAAACTTTGCCAGATATTGTGCTCAGCTTACCACCCCAAACTGATGTTCCTCCCTCAGCTCACCTCTCTCCCTGCATGTCCTGTGAGCAGAATAGCTGTGCTCCTCTTCTGGGTTCTCTCATCATATGGCACTGAAGATAGAGGAGGGGGGGATTCAGTGGGACACACAGAGCAAGTATGCAGGAGACTGGGGGGGGGGGGGGGGATGAGGAGACAGAGAATCAGGAGGGGCTGCCGGGGAGGAGCGCATCACGAGAGGTCTGACTAAAAAACAATCTCTTAGCAGCAGGGACCTGATCTACCCGTCAGCTAGCTGCTATTGACAGGTAGATTGAAGCAGAAGTTGTCATGGGGTCCCCTACTGGCAATGCCTGAATGGTCAGTCCACCCCTGGTGTGCATCACTTACTATTGCGAGCTGTGTCGGCGGCTGCTGGTGTAGCACCTGCCACACAGCTCGCATACTTCAAAGTCTTGCAGGACACAGCTGCTAAAGGGAACCGAGTTCCTGTTGTGAAAAAAGTACAGGAACTCCGTTCCCATGCGTTCCCGCAGGACTTGAGCCCTGGTAATCGGTCTTAAAAAAGTAGTATCGGGACAACCCTAGTTTTTACCCTGAATTGTTAGAAAGGACAATTTGTTTCTTTTGCTGGCTGGTAAGTCTAATGGGAATTTTTGTTGCCTATATTGTGCAATCTCCTTCCATGTGCAACCATAAAAAGACAGAGAGGGCGCCCAAACCAGGGGCGGACTGACAACTCATGGGGTCCCCAGGCAATCAGAGATTATGGGGCCACACAGTATACAATCACACAGTATACACAGACATGTTTCTATTAGCTGAGAAGGTACTGGAGAGGTGGGGCAGCTATAATCTCTGGATTTTTTAGACCAAAAGTATGTCGGTAAGGGACATTTCAGAGACAGATGTAAAAAAAACAAAGATTTTTACATACTGTCCCTGGTTTTACTGTGACTGGCAACCCCAAATACCCCCTAGTGGCCCACGGCCCTCGGGCAGTGCCCGAGTGGCCGAATGGTCAGTCCGCCCCTGGCCCAGACCTAGTTCTTTATCCTAAAACCATCCCTTTATCTCCTCTCACTTCCCCTCCTTCTCTCTCTTCTTTCCACTCTACATGCTTGTCTGCTGCTCTTCTCACCCCCCCCCCCCCCCCCGGTTCTTTTTCTTTAACCCGGGGACCGTCAATGGCAGAACATCCTAGCAGTCTGATATACTCAGCAGGATGCCGAACATGTGGAATTACTATTTGGAATGTTTTGAGATGACATTCAGTGTATAACGGTTACATTTTGGACCTAGCATTGTATGTATGTTACAATGCCTAGGCTGTGTTCAATTGCTTTGTGTGAAATCACCAATAAAATGTTATTTGGGGAAAAAAAGAAAAGAAAAATTTAGAATTTTTTTTGCATACTGTCACCAGTCAGTGTCCCTGATCACTGCCACACCAGTTATATGAGGACACTGTACTGCACTGGTGACAGTATGAAAAGAAACAAAAAAAAATGGGGAACATTTTTTTATTCTTCATTTTACAAAATATTGCAAAAAAAGATTACGAGTTTAAAAAAAAAACCCCACTGTGCCTCTTACTAAATACCTCAGACTGTCTACGTTCCAAAAAGGGGTCATTTAGGGGGTATTTGTACTGTCCTGGCATTTTTGGGCCTCAAGAAAAGAGATTGGCTGTCAGTACATCAGGATTGATCCATTTTCATATATCCCATAGCTTGTGGACTCTAAACTTTCCTACGGACTAAATAATATACACTGATTTGGGTTATATTCACCAAAGAAATGTAGCAGAATACATTTTGGCCTAAATTCATGTAGAATTATTATTTATTTGTATCATAACAGAAACAAAGAAAAATGTGTTTTTTAATATTTTCGGTCTTTTTTTGTTTATAAAATAAAAAAAAAATAAAAAAACCTAATGGTGATTAAAGGCCACCAAAAGCTCTATTTGTGTGAAAAGAAATTATAAAAATGTAATTTGGGTACAGTGTTACATGACGTGCAATTGTTATTCAAACCGTGATAGCACTAAAAGCTGAAAATTGGCCTGGGCAGGAAGGGGGTGAAAGTGTCTGGTATTGAAGAGGTTAATGAAAAGAAAAACAGTGAAATGTATCCCCTGCAGCTGACTGACCCCCTCCCCCAGAAACAATAGACCCCCAGCAACAACAGAGTTTCAGCAACAATAGATCCCCCAGCAACAATAGAGCCCCCCCCCCCCCCCAGACGCAATAGGTCTCCCAGGAGCCAGCATCAGTAAACCCTTCCCTCAACAGTAGATCCCCCCAGCAACAATAGAGCCCCCCCCACCAGACGCAATAGGTCTCCCAGGAGCCAGCATCAGTAGACCCTTCCCTCAACAGTAGATCCCCCCAGCAACAATAGAGCCCCCCACCAGAACCAATAGGTCCCCCAGGAGCCAGCATCAGTAGACCCCTCCCTCAACAGTAGATCCCCCCCAGCAACAATAGAGCCCCCCACCAGAACCAATAGGTCCCCCAGGAGCCAGCATCAGTAGACCCCTCCCTCAACAGTAGATCCCCCCCCAGCAACAATAGAGCCCCCCACCAGAACCAATAGGTCCCCCAGGAGCCAGCATCAGTTGACCCCTCCCTCAACAGTAGAGCCCCCCCCCAGCAACAATGGAACCCCCAACAACATAAGACCCTCTCAGCAACAACAGTTTCCCGGCCAACAATAGATCCCCACCCCCTCGGGATAATAGATCCCCCAGCAGCCAGCATCAATAGACCCTCCAGCACCCCATGCAATTACATTCATTCAGTGCTGGAGGTGCCGGAACTTCCCTGCATTAACACTGAATAAAGCCCCTTGCTTCGAGTGGTGTGAAGCCCGCCATCTGGGAAGAGGCGGGGCCCCCGATGGTGCCATTATTATATTTTATAGACATAGCAAAGATCTTCTCACTCCGCTTTTTTAGCAAACCATAAATGCGGTTTCTGCGGACTGTCCATTCACCAACCCATCCTTAGACACACACATTGTGCCCGCCAGCCCGGGGGTGCTGTGATTTGCTCCAACATCGATCAGTCTTCAGCTCCAGGCCAATCATTTTTTTTATAAAACAGCCACAGGAAATGACGATCTCTTCTCTCCTGGAGCCCTTTACAGTTCTAGAGATAGACAAGATAACAGACAGTGAGTAACAGCAGCACACTGGAAGAGTTGTGGCCAGTGGGAGCAGAAAATGTCCTGGCGTCAGTGGGAGTAAGCAATGCCCCATCATTGGTATTAAGGGGAGTAATAGTGCCTCATCTTTAGTATTAGGGGGGAGTAATAGTGCCTCATCTTTAGTATTAGGGGGTAAACAATGCCCCATCATTGGTATTAGGGCAGGGCTTAACAAATTTGCTTGGAGTCTAGAAGCTAGCTAAAAAAGTTAGGAGACAATTTTTGAAATCAGCGGCCCAGCTCCCAGAACTGCATTTCTGGGGCCTCGGGCAATAAGAATTGCTCACGCCTAATGCCAAGCAAAAAAAGACTGAAGATTAAAAAAAAATATATATTTTTGTTTGTGATAACATTTTGCAGATAAGTAATTTTTCTCCTTCACTGATGAGGCTGCACTAATGGGCACTGACGAGGTGGTGCTGATGAGGTGGTACTAAAAGGTGGCACTGATGAGGCTGCACTGATGGGCGCTGATGAGGCTGTGTTAATGGGCATTGATAAGAACTGATAGGCTGCACTGTTGAGGTGGCACTGGTTGACTGCACCGATAGGCTGTAATGATTGGCACTGATAGGCAACACTGATGACCACTAATAGGTGGCACTGATAGGCACAGGCAGGTATCACTGACGGGCACTGATAGGCAGTACTGATAAGCACTGATAAGGTGGCACTCCCCGTCCACAGAGGTGGTAAGGAAAAGGCAACCGATCAAACCCTCAACCTCAACCCCAGCTGGTAAACTGGGAAGATGATGTCAGAGGTGGGCAGGCAGTGAGAGCAAGCCTCGCTCATCACAGCACCGCTCATCAGAGGAGGGCGCTGCTTCGCAGAAAGGAGCATGTATCCCACTCCAGCAGGCCGCAAAGCAGTGGCCTCAATTTTGGCCAGCCCAACATAAGTCTGGCATACGTGTGAGGAATCCAGACCGCTTCTGCGGGGTAGCCCAGGAGGGAAAAGTGCCCCATCATTGGTATCAGTGGAAGGACTAGTGCCCCATGTCATTGGTGTCAGTGGGAGAACTAGTGCCCGGTCATTGGTGTTATTGGGAGGGCTAGTGCCCCGTCATTGGTGTCAGTGGGAGAACTAGTGACCGGTCATTGGTGTTATTGGGAGGGCTAGTGCCCTGTCATTGGTGTCAGTGGGAGGAATAGTGCCCCGTCATTGGTGTCAGTGGGAGGAATAGTGCCCTGTCATTGGTGTCAGTGGAATAGTGTCCTATTGTGGGTGTCAGTGAGAGGGCTCGTGCACCATCATTGGTGTCAGGGGCAGGGCAAATGCCCTGTCATTGGTGTCAGGGGGGGGGGACTAGTACACAGTCATTGGTGTCAAGGGGGGGGTAAAAGTGCCCCGTCATTGGTGTCAGTGGGAGGAATAGTGCCCCATCATTGGTGTCAGTGGGAATAGTGTCCTATTGTCGGTGTCAGTAACAAGCTCCTATTCCGTGTGGCACCATGCTGACCCTCTTTCCAGTTGCAAGAGCCAGACGTAAACCTCTGACACTGCTTGAAGGACTTTCATCCCTATCTCTGGAAGCAGCTGATGGTGAATTGTGTATAGTGTGGGTAGACATACAGTATCTCACAAAAGTGAGTACACCCCTCACCTCACCTCTGTAAATATTTTATTCTATCTTTTCATGTGACAACAATTACACTTTGGTACAATGTACTCACTTTTGTTGCCAGCGGTTTAGACATTAATGGCTGTGTGTTGAGTTATTTTGAGGGGACAGCAAATTTACACCGTTATACAAGCTGTACACTCACTACTTTACATTGTAGGAAAGTGTCATTTCTTCAGTGTTGTCACATGAAAAGATAGAATAAAATATTTACAATAATGTGAGGGGTGTACTCACTTTTGGAAGATACTGTAGAAAGAGCGTCTGGAAGGATGAGGAAGAGTGGGGCCCCTTTTCTGATGATGGCCTAGCATTCAGGCGCTGCTCCCAACAAGCTGCGTGGTGAGAAATCACGTGTCTTATTTACAAACTTTTTATTGTACAATTATAATTCAAAAGTTACATAGATGGATGATATTGAAGTCACGTGTCTCTTCATATGTGCGGTAAGCAAATGACTGATAGAATTGCCACACTTGATAGATTTTAGGCAGAGCCTGCAAATGACTGTGGTACAGTCTACAGCGCAAATGTTGAAAAGGGCCCACAGAGCTGACCTCTGGAGAGCAGACCGGGTACAAGTGCCCTGCACCCATGGAGCTCTCTGCCATCTAGTGGAATAGGACGGCCGTTTCCTTCACAATTCTGTGACCTACCCCTGGATGACATCCTTCCTCCTTTGCCCTATCTACCCAACTACGGTCATAGACCTCATCATTTTGCCCCCTCACCATCAATAGATCCAGCTTGGCTGTAGGCTGATATCTATGCCATTTGGTTCCAGTTGTTACCTCCCTCTATGTTCCCATGGTTCTCCTCAACCTCCCATGGAATTAATTACGGTGCATCCTTTTCCAGCAAGGGGCTGATACTGGGCTCAAATAACTCAATGACGTCTACATGGTAGATGAATGGGCAATGGCAGGAGTGGCTTTGGATGAGGAGGCAGAACAGGGCACTTTAGCAGCTGCTGATGACTTCACGATACTCTGGGAGACAAAGGAGGATGATAAAGTGTTGGCTAGAGGGGAGTCGTGTGCTCCAGTCCTTTGAATGACCGAGCCACAATGACAACAATCACGTCATGTTTTACACCACAGAGCCCTTGAAGAAACGGCATTGGGTATGACGTTCCTTCAGAGTGCATGCGCCGGTGATGTCACGGAGAGATTTACAGTATCTACAGATAAACCTTTTAGGTTTACATGTAGGTAAAAGCCACCAAATGGACTTCGCTACCACTTTACTTGCAGAACAAGGCAGGAGGAAACCAGGGCTCTCTATATGAGGGCCAGAAGATTCCTACTATTTCCCAAAGGCTATTCTGGGGTGCCCTGCAGACAGGTATGTGGCACATGTGGATGGACAGATTTAAGATGGAGTGCTTTATTGGAGTGGTACTAATAGACAGCTAGTCTAATTTTAATATAGTTGTAGAGGTTTGTGATCTTCCTGAATCTAGACGTTGGAGCATACCATCTGTTAAACCAATGGGCAAGGACTGGGGACAGTTTGAGATCAGTAGGAATGATATTGCACTCTTTGGACACCTTTTGTCGTGTATTATATATACACACCACTGACAGGTGAAGCGAATTACATTGATTATCTTGTTACAATGGTACATGAAAGTGGAAGGGATATATTAGACAGCACGTGAACACATTGTCCCTGAAACTGATGTGTTGAAAGGCGAAAAAAAAAATGAATGTTCCCGGTCTGCAGTGGTCAGGACCGACCAAAAAGAGGTCCAAGGAATGCAGCGTACACACGAAGGGACAATCCCGCGGGATTATCCTCTGGACTGAAGTCCAGCGGATAATCCCCTCGTGTGTGGGCGCCGGCGGACTTTTTGGCGCCAAAGTCCGGCGGACCAAAGTTTTAAGTTTGGTTTTAAAATTATCCGCTGGACTTGGCAGTCCGGCGGACAATCCCGCCGTTAGTGGGCAAGTCCGCGGGACTTTTGAAATGAACGGACTTGCCGCTCATCGGCAAGTCCGTTCATTTAGCACGTGACTTCAGGTTACGTAGCTAGCGTAGGCAGTTACTGCCGCCGCGCTAGCTCCGTGACCTGGCATGGATTTAAAGGGACTCCCCACGCCGGAAAAACGGCGTGGGGGTTCCCCCCAAATCCATGTCAGACCCTCATCCGAGCACGCAGCCTGGCAGGCCAGGAAAGGGGTGGGGACGAACGAGCGCCCCCCCCCTCCTGAGCCGTACCAGGCCGCGTGCCCTCAACATGGGGGTTGCCCTGGGGAAAGGGGGGCCGTGCAGCCCCCCCACCCCAAAGCACCTTGTCCCCATGTTGATGAGGACAAGGGCCTCTTCCCGACAACCCTGGCCGTTGGTTGTCGGGGTCTGCGGGCGGGGGCTTATCGGAATCTGGGAACCCCCTTTAATAAGGGGGCCCCCAGATCCCGGCCCCCCACCCTATGTGAATGAGTATGGGGTACGATGTACCCCTACCCATTCACCTAAGGTGTAAAATGTAAAGTACAAAAACACACACACTTTTGAAAAAATATTTTATTGCACTGCTCCGGGGGTCTTCTTCCGTCTTGGGGGTCTTCTCGCCGGACTCCTCCGCTCTCTTCTGCTCTTTTACCTAGCTCTTTCACGAACGGAGGAGTCCGGCTACCTTCTTCGTCGTCGCCGCCGTCGTCTGGGGGTCTCGATCCGCCTTCGGGGGTCTTCCGGGGGTCTCTTCTGTTCTTGCGGCGGTCGTCGTCTTCCGCGCCGCCGGCGCCTTCTTCTTATTCTTGTCCTTCTTCTTGTTCTTCTTCTTCCGATGTTGACCCGACGCTCTCTCTGCCCGGAATGCTTGTGCCGCGCTGCGCTTGGACTTATATAGGGGCATGGGGACAGGGTCACATGCACATGTCACATGGTGACCCCGCCCCCTTGTGTTGTCACAGTCCCGGAGGATGCTGGGACTGTGACATCGCAAGGGGGCGGGGTCACCATGTGACATGAACATGTGACCCTGTCCCCCATGTCCCTATATAAGTCCGAGCGCAGAGCGGCACAGGCATTCCGGGCAGAGACAGCGACGGGTCAACATCGGAAGAAGAAGAAGAACAAGAAGGACAAGAAGAAGAAGGCGGCGCGCAAGAACAGAAGAGACCCCCGGAAGACCCCCGAAGGCGGATTGAGACCCCCAGACGACGGCGGCGACGACGAAGAAGGTAGCCGGACTCCTCCGTTCGTGAAAGAGCTAGGTAAAAGAGCAGAAGAGAGCGGAGGAGTCCGGCGAGAAGACCCCCAAGACGGAAGAAGACCCCCGGAGCAGTGCAATAAAATATTTTTTCAAAAGTGTGTGTGTTTTTGTACTTTACATTTTACACCTTAGGTGAATGGGTAGGGGTACATCGTACCCCATACTCATTCACATAGGGTGGGGGGCCGGTATCTGGGGGCCCCCTTATTAAAGGGGGCTCCCAGATTCCGATAAGCCCCCGCCCGCAGACCCCGACAACCAACGGCCAGGGTTGTCGGGAAGAGGCCCTTGTCCTCATCAACATGGGGACAAGGTGCTTTGGGGTGGCGCTCGTTCGTCCCCACCCCGTTTCCTGGCCTGCCAGGCTGCGTGCTCGGATGAGGGTCTGACTTGGATTTGGGGGGAACCCCCACGCCGTTTTTTCGGCGTGGGGATTCCCTTTAAATCCATGCCAGCTTGCGGAGCTAACACGGCGGCATTTACTGCCTACGCTAGCTACGTAACCTGAAGTTACGTTCGAAATGAACGGACTGCTCCGTGTGTGGGCATGTCCGTTCATTTTCAAAAGTCCCGCGGACTTTTGGCCGGCGGATTATCCGCTGGAGAAGTCCGTGCGTGTGTGGGCAAGTCCACACGCTCGGAAAGTCCAGCGGACCTAGCTGGAAAGTCCCGCGGGATTGTCCGCTGGACTAGGTCCGCCGGCAAAAGTCCGCACGTGTGTACGCGGCAGAAGGAAAACCAGCCAACTGGTGACAGGGTCATGGGGAGGGAAGGCTGGCCCGTGTAGTCTGTTTCATTAGAAGAGCTACTGGAGCTGAAATTGCTGGAAAAGTTAATTCTGGTTCTGATAGAAAGGTGTCCGAACACACATAATATACCTTCCTATCCATTTACTAATGCTAGCAGCAGAAGGATTAAAAATAGCTCATGAGAGAGTTTAGTTTTGCTTTAATGTGCATAGCATCGGCACTTTAAACAGATATAGGAGGTTTCAACTGTCTCAGAAATCTGATATTTAAAATTTTGAATACAGGTAACCCACATCCTTTGACTATTTCCTTAACCACTTGACGTCCGCGCTATAGCCGAATGACGGCCACAGCGCGGACCTGAATTTCCGGGAAGCCGTCATATGACAGCCTCCCCTGTGCACACTCCCTGCAGAGCGCGCTGTCATCACCGAGTTACTGAGACTCGGGTGATCACTGATCCGAGTAAGGGGCCGGTCCCGTCCCCGTACCATGTGATCAGCTGTCAGCCAATGACATCTGATCACATGATGTAAACAAAAGCTCGGTAATCGTTTCAATTTTCTCCTCACGCTGATAGCGTGAGGAGAAAAAAAAGCCGATCACAGGCTCATCTGCAAGGGGCATCGGTCCCGAAGAGGTAATTATGCCTCATCTGTGCCACCTGCCAGTGTCCACAGGGCCCACCAGTGCCACCTATCAATGCCCATCAGTGGTGCCAATCAGTAGCAGTGCTGCCAATCAGTGCCACCTAGCAGTGCTGCCTATCAGTGTAACCGATCAGTGCCCATAATTGCCACCCATCAGTGCCCATTACTGCCACCCATCAGTGCCGCCTCATCAGCATACATCAATTTTTATAACAAATTTACATTTTTTTTAACAAAAAATAAAAAAAACGCAGAGGTAATCAAATAGCACCAAAAGAAAGCTCTATTTGTGGGGAAAAAGGGATAAAAATGTCATTTGGGTACAGTGTTGTATGACCGCGCAATTGTCATTCAAAGTGCATCAGCGCTGAAAGCTGAAAATTGGTCTGGACAGAAGGGGGGTTTAAGTGCCCAGTAAGCAAGTGGTTAAAGTGCAGATCAACCCAATCATAAAAATCGCATGTAGGCTTTATCATGTTAATATCATTGAAAACATTTTTAATATATGTACAGTCTGCAGATTTTATTCAAAGAACACCTGGTGATCCTGCCATGGAGGTCCTGGTGTAAGACATTTCCTGTTATGGGGTATCAACTGTCTGTGTTGTCACCCTGACACATACACCTCTGGGAGGAGACTCCTTTAAAGAATGGCTCCCCACCCACTGATTACTACCATTCACTTCACTGTGGGAGCTGGGAGTCCAAACCCCCATGTTCGAGGTGGTTGGATCCTTCCATTGCAGGTCCTCAGGTACAGCTTCCTCTCCAGCAAGGAGAACAGTGAGCAGCACAGTCATGACATCATCAAATCTCACCCCAAATCTGGCGAGACTTGCTGTTAGACAGCAGCACCTGAGATGATCTTGCACTGCAGATATATACTGCCAATTAACATTTCTAGATGTTCCTTATAAGAATATCCTCACTTCATGTCCACTTTAACGTAATGGGCAACCATGAGCAATTTTGATGCAGCTTTGGATGGGTACAACTTGGATACGACTTTGACCAGTGATAATGGACTGTTGCACAACTGTTGCATTGTATAGCATTCTGGTACAACTTTCATGCAACCTTTGAGGGTTAATTAGGTATTAACAAGGGGATGGACACACCATCTAAAATTTAGAAAATCCAAACTTAATTCACTGAAAATAAAAGACAGACCCTTTAGAGTTGTTTTAAAAAAAGCTTTATTTAAAAAAATATAAAACTTGGTTCTGTACAGTAATATTTACAGGTAAAGCGACAACCAGAATCAAGACATCAAGACATTTCGTTGCCCAGCAGGAAATCATCCATACAGCTCTGCGAGGGAAAACAAAAAAAGTAAAATCTTAACTCCAGGCTAACTCTGATTGTGTAGAATAGGAAGGCATTAAAGTAGACTTTACAGGAAAAAATTATTCCAAGCCCCCCCCCCCCCCCCCCCAAATGAAATAAAATGAACAGAAGTAAGGAGGGGGACACAAAAACCACCTGGGTTTCTAATCCTGTAGGAGGTGGCATTTTTCTGGGATCCTGGGAACACCAACTGCCCAAAATCTTATGAGAGGTGTAGGAGCGACTTCTTGCAAAATGTATGCTCCGCCTCCTTCCCCGGATCCCGGGAGAAGGCGAAGTAGCTGCCGTCATCCTTGCCAGAAGCCGGCTGTGAAGGAGAGTATTTTTACTTTAATCTTCTGAAATGCTTATCCACTCCTTTTAATTGTGCATCTAAAGTGGATTGAGAAAGGCTATAAATTTGAAAAAAAAAGTACCGTATTTATCGGCGTATATCACGCACCGTAACTTTAAGAGGGAAGTTTCAGGAAAAAAACTAAAATTTTAAATAAAAGGACTTTGAAGAAAAATAAGGGTCAGTGCCCATCAATGCAGCCTTATCGGTTCCCATCTGCATGCCTCACAAGTGCCCATCAATGCAGCCTGATCCATGTCCATCTGCAGTTTATAATATGCCCATCATAGCAGCCTGTTTAGTGCCCATCTGCAGCCTCTAATGTGCCCATTATTGCAGCCTGTTTAGTGCCCATCTGCAGCCTCTAACATGCCCATAATTTCAGCCTAAGTGCACATCTGCAGCCTCTAACCTGCCCATCATTGCAGCCCGTTTAGTGCCCATCTGCAGCCTTTAACATGCCCATCATTGCAGCCTGTTTAGTGCCCATCTGCAGCCTCTAAAATGCCCATCATTACAGCCTGTTTAGTGCCCTTCTGCAGCTTCTAACATGCCCATCATTGCAGCCTGTTTAGTGCCCATCTGCAGCCTCTAACATGCCCATCATTGCAGCCTGTTTAGTGCCCTTCTGCAGCTTCTAACATGCCCATCATTGCAGTCTGTTTAGTGCCCTTCTGCAGCCTCTAACATGCCCATCATTGCAGCCTGCTTAGTGTCCATCTACAGCCTCACCTTTGCCGATCATTGCAGCCATGCCAGTGCTGGATTACACAGATCCGCAATCTCCTGTGTACCCAGTGCTCAGTCACTCACAGTCCCGCCCGGCTCATATGATAGACAGAACAGTGGTCCAATGCTGGGCCAAGGAGGGGGGACTGTGTGTGACTGAGCTCCGGGAACACAGGATATCGCGGCTCTGTGTAATGCGGGGGCGCTCGTCCCTTCCTTCCACTCCGAGGCAGCAGGAATCGGCGTATAACACGCA
Source organism: Lithobates sylvaticus (assembly GCA_028564925.1). Classification (NCBI taxonomy): domain Eukaryota; kingdom Metazoa; phylum Chordata; class Amphibia; order Anura; family Ranidae; genus Lithobates; species Lithobates sylvaticus. Next base: position 337,911,521 of record CM053026.1, on the reverse strand, counting down.
CACACACGATTTATTTTCAAGGGGAAACAGTGCGTGTTATACGCCATTAAATACGGTAAGTATGTACACACAGTGTGTATATATATATATATTTAATTAAATAAAATGTTATACATGCCTGCTCTGTGTAATGATATTGCACAGAGCAGCCCCAAACCTCCTCTTTTGGAGATCCCCTGCCGATGCTGTCCGCTCCTCCTTCCTACAAGTGCCCCTTCAGCAAGCCATGTGCTGGGGGGGGGGGGGCCATGTGGACACACTCTGAAGCCGAGGCTGTGTGCTTCCATAGAAAAGCACACAGCGTGTATCACCACACCATTATCTTAAAACGGAGTTCCAGCTGCAAACATTTATATTTTTTAAAGTCAGCAGCTACAAACACTGTAGCTGCTGACTTTTAATAAGGACACTTACCTAGAAAATAGGAAAGAAAGAAAGAAAGAAAGAAAGAAAGAAAGAAAGCAAGCGAGGGGGATGGAGGAAGAAGGGAAGGAAGGGCATCCCCTACATCAGTGTACTCACTGGGAGGCAGGAGGGACTGGATGGATCAGACTCCACTTTTCCTTTTCTGTTTGCTCAGCTGGGGTTCAGCTTGAATCTTCCCGCCCACACACCCCCTTCTCTGAAGCAGAACAGAGAACACTGCAGAGGAGAGGAGCAGAAGTTCTCTCTCCTCTCCTGTCTGGCTGTGCAGGCAGCAGGGGGAGATCTGTCAGAGCAGGCTCTGCTGAGCGGCTTTCCCTGTCTGTGATCTGGAGCTGTACGTGAGCTCCGATCACACGTCTCACTCGCAGCCTGTATCTCTCCCTGTAGCAGAGCGAGGGGACTCGGGACTGTGTGATGGTGGAGGTCTCTGCTGCTGGAAGAGGCGGCTCTCTAATTCGCCTAATTAGAGAGCCGCCTCTGCCCCTATGGGAAGGCAAGTGTGAATAATTGGGGATTCCCATTACATTACCCCCCCCCCCCCCACCCCAAATAGGACTCACCTGAATCTTGTGTATAGAGATCGCTCACGCCAACTTCAGCGGTAACTGCACATCGGGGCACATCAGGGCACGGGGCACATGGCAAATTATGGGGCACATTATGGGGCACGTCAGGGCACATAGCACATCACGGCATGGGGCACGTCAGGGCATGGGGCACATCAGGGCTCGGGGGACATGGCACATTATGGGGTACATCAGGGCACATAGCACATCAGGGCACAGGGCACATCAGGGCTCGAGGCACATTATGGGGCACACCAGGGCACATTATGGGGCACATTGGGGCAAACATCACATCAGGGCACATTATGGGGCACGGGGCACATGGCACATCAGGGCACATTAGGGCACGTCAATGCTCGGGGCACATGGCACATTATGGGGCACATCAGGGCACATTATAGGGGACATAGCACATCAGGGCTCGGGGCACATCAGGGCACAGGGCACATCAGGGCTCGGGGCACATTATGGGGCACATCAGGGCACATTATGGGGCACATTGGGGCAAACAGCACATCAGTGCACATTATGGGGCACGGGGCACATGGCACATCAGGGCACATAGCACATCAGGGCACATTAGGGCACATCAATGCTCGGGGCACATGGCACATTATGGGGCACATAGCACATCAGGGCACGGGGCACATTAGGGCATCGGGGCACATGATGGGGCACATCAGGGGATCTTACTAGCCAGTATGCAGAATAGTGCAGGAAGTGTGTGTCTGTAATAAGTTCTCTCTCTCTCATGTCAAGCAGCGCTGCTCGCTCCCCGGTGGCCCCTCCTCTCTTCTCGTCTATCCCCATTGGTTTGTGACATCATCTGGGATAGACGTGGAAAGAGGAGGGGCCGCCGGGGAGCGAGCAGCGCTGCTTGACATGAGAGAGAGAACTTATTACAGACACACGCTTCCTGCACTATTCTGCATACTGGCTAAATCTCGATCTACCCGTCAGGCGCCAGCTGTCGGCGATTGATGGGTAGATCCCCGCGGACCGCAGATGCGGCTGAAACCGGCCCACACTGGCTAACGGCCCACCAGGAATCTCCCGGTAGTCCCGATGGCCAGTCCATCCCTGGAGGAGGACTGTCTGTATACTATAGAAATCAGATGTAGTCAAATAGGGGATTTCTATTTTTTTTAGACCTCCTTTAAAAAAGGACAAGAACATCTAAATTAATAACAAACTATATTTCTAGTTATAATGTATTTAAAGTGGAACTTCACACTCTTAGTCAACACTGACAATTTTTAAAGTGGTTGTAAACCCACAATTTAAAGAGAAAAAAAAAAATCCTGAAAGACAAAAAGGTATAATGAACTAGTATGCATAGCATTCTAGTTCATTATGAAATACTCACCTTAGATCGAAGCCCCTGTACACCGCTTCGTGACATCTCGCTGTGATTGGCTGGAGCTGTGATGACGTCACACTAGCTGAAGCAACGACACGAACGCGGCATTGCTTCAGTGCGCATGTGCCGATGACGTTGGCACATGCTGATACAGGGGATATCTCCTAAGCCATGCAGGTTTAGGAGATATCCAGGGTAACTACAGGTAAGCCTTACCTGTAGGAAAAAGTGGTCTGTAAGGGTTTACAACCACTTTAATTCCTATGCTGCTGGCCTTGGTAAGTAGATAGTAAATATGACATACTTTCCTTGTTTTAAACTTGTTTTTAACTCTCTTCAGTTACCTGGTTTCTATGCCTAGGCAAATTATGTCATACATCCCAGGAGTCTTCAGGAGGGCAGAAGGGGTATTGTTAGCCAAGTACCCCTTCATGCCTGAGCCAAGGGCAGATGGATCCCAGGAAGTAAATGCTACATGAATCATCAGCCCTTACTCAAGATGGCCATACCCAGAAATGTTAGGGGGGGGGGGGGTCAATGTGTTTTCTGAGCAAAATTAATATTGGAGACATGGACGGATGGGTGAATTTGCTTTAAATATAAAAAAAAGAATTTAATAGCATTTTTGGTTTGTGGTGCTGAGATGCAATGAAGTTCCGCTTTAAGAAATGAGCAAAAGATTAAAAAGGCTGCCATACACAGACCAATGTTTGGCTGGTTTCATGCTAAATCAGCCGAAATTTAAACTGTGGGCGCCTCTGTCAGCATCACCCGCCTTGACAAAATTTGATTGTTCAATTGACTCTCCTTGGAGGAGTCGGTGGAGATTTGTTTTGTTGTCAAAGCTTAATTGAAAGCCGATTGGTCACTATGCACAGTTGCAGATTACAGATTCTGTGTGCACCAGTTTAAGTAAATCTCCCCCTATATGTCGCAAATTACAGCGGTGTGAATCAGGACTTATAAAAGGGCCCCGTGACGGGATGGAAGGGACTCGGGATCAGTAGAAAAGGCCACAGCAGTCAGGGGGGCCCTTCATGGTTTCTTGCACTGGGACCCTGGAGGTTCTGGTTACACCTCTGGGGGGCGCTGTTTAAGTATCCAGACAACCGATGGTAGTGATGGTCAGAAAATAATAGCCCTGCGTTGGGGGGAAATTTGTCCATCGGTGGAGGAATCTGATGTAACATGTGAACGTTCCTACGAAAATTCTCAGTACATTCGATGACTTGATAAATGCCGTTTGAAAGTACTTCAAAATTTTGTTTGCTTTCAACATTCGATTTTGGAATGAATGAGCTTACCCGAATGAACGGTTAGAAACTGTTAGAAATTTGTGCGTACGAGAAAATGTTTCCATCCTGCTCCTTCAAATGTTCTCAATACTGCACTTTAAAATGAACGTCGATTTGACCCCACTAACAATTATAAAAATCGAAACAAACATTTTTAAAATTAGAAATTTCTAATTCAAAATTTGACTAGTGTATGACCAGCTTAAAGAGTAACTCCACTTCTGTTAAAAAAAATAAAATAAATAAAAATACCCCTCTGGGTGATCTACAGTGCCTTGAAAAAGTATTCATACCCCTTATAATTTTCCACATTTAGTCATGTTACAACCAAAAATCTAAATTTGTATTTTATTGGAATTTTATCTGATAGACCAACACAAAGTGGCACATAATTGTGAAGTGGAAGGAAAATGATAAATGGTTTTAAACATTTTATGCAAATAAATCTGTGAAAAGTGTGGTGTACATTTGTATAGCGCCCCCGGAGTCAATACTTTGTAGAACCGCCTTTCGCTGAAATTACAGCTGCAAGTCTTTTTGAGGAGGTCTCTACCAGCTTTGTACATCTAGAGAGGGACATTTTTGCCCATTCTTCTTTATAAAATAGCTCAAGCTCTGTCAGATTGGATGGAGAGCGTCTGTGAACAGCAATTTTCTTGACACTTGACACAGAGTCTCAATTGGATTTAGGTCTGGACTTTGACTGGGCCATTCTAACACATGAATATGCTTTGATCTAAACCACTCCATTGTAAGTCTGGCTGTATGTTTAGGGTCATTGACCTGCTAGAAGGTGAACCTCCGCCCCAGTCTCAAGTCTTTTGCAGACTCTAAACGGGTTTTCTTCTAAGATTGCCCTGTATTTGGCTTCATCCATCTACCCATCAACTCTGACCAGCTTCCCTGTCCCTGCTAAAATAAAGCATCCCCGCAACATGATGCTGCCACCACCATGTTTCACGGTGGGGTTGGTGTGTTCAGGGTGATGTGTAGTGTTAGTTTTCTGCCACACATAGCGTTTTGCTTTTAGGCCAAAAAGTTAAACTTTGGTCTCATCTGACCAGAGCACCTTCTTCCACATGTTTGCTGTGTCCTCCACATGGCTTCTTACAGACTGCAAACAGGACTTCTTAAGGTTTTATTTCAACAATTACTTTCTTTTTGCCACTCTTCCATAAAGGCCAGATTTGTGGAGTGCACGACTAATAGGTGCGAGAATCTGTCCACAGGACAACTGAGCTGTGGATCTCTGCAGCTCCTCCAGAGTTACCATGGGCCTCTTGGCTGCTTCTTTGATGAATGCTCTCCTTGCCCGGCCTGTCAGTTTAAGTGGACGGCCATGTCCTGGTAATTATGCGGTTGTGCCATACTCTTTCCATTTTCGGATGATGGATTGAACAGAGCTCCGTGAGATGTTCAAAGCTTGGGATATTGTTTTATAACCTAACCCTGCTTTAAACTTCTCCACAACTTTATCCCTGACCTGTCTGATGTGTTCCTTGGCCTTCATGATGCTGTTTGTTCACAAAGGTTCTCTAACAAACCTCTGAGGGCTTCACAGAACAGCTGTATTTATACAGAGATTACAATTACACACAGGTGGACTCTATTTACTTATAAGGTGACTTCTAAAGGCAATTGGTTCCACTAGATTTTAGTTAGGGGTATCAGAGTAAATGGGGCTGAATACAAATGCATGCCATACTTTTCACATATTTATTTGTAAAAAAAAATGAAAACTATTTATCATTTTCCTTCCACTTCACAATTATGTGCCACTTTGTGTTGGTCTATCACATAAAATCTCAAAATACATTTACGTTTTTGGTTGTAGCATGACAAAATGTGGAAAATTTCAAGGAGTACGACTACGGTACTTTTTTCAAGGCACTGTATGTACAGTGCAAGGATTTTAGCAAACTTTTTGCAGATTCCTACTAGAATGGCACTGAATGGAAATTTTGGTGCCAAAACAAAAAAAGAAGGATTAGGCGGAAAACCGATACCGAAAATTACAGTTTTTTTTTATATTTTTTTATATGCAATTGTATTATATTCGACTTTTTAAATAATATCATCAATTTAAATTAATACAAAATTTATTGTTGGCCATTATTGGCACCTTCAGTGCAAGAAAAGTCTTTAGTCTGCAGTCTCTAACCATCTTTTGTATAATTTCCCAAGTCTCTAACCATCTCTTGTATCATGTCCCCAGCCTCTAACCATCTCTTGTATCATGTCCCCAGCCTCTAACCATCTCTTGTATCATGTCCCCAGCCTCTAACCATCTCTTGTATCATGTCCACAGCCTCTAACCATCTCTTGTATCATGTCCCCAGCCTCTAACCATCTCTTGTATCATGTCCCCAGCCTCTAACCATCTCTTATATCATGTCTGCAACCTCTTACTTAAACACACTGCTAATAGTATTAGCAAAATTTCCATTCATTGCACCTCTAGCAGACATGATACAGGAGATGGTCAGAGACTGCAGATATGATACAAGAGATCAATGCAGCCTCAACGGTGTCCATCAAATGCAGCTTCACCAGTGCCTGTCAGGTGCAGCCTACCAGTCAGATGCAGCAGCCTGCCTGTACCTGTCATGGAGCCTCACCAGTGCCCATCAGATGCAGCAGTCTGCCTGTGACCGGATCAGATCAGTGATTTCTGTGTCACGGAGCTGGATTTGAATTGCTGCAGTAACAATGTCCCGCCTTCCGTGATCGCGTCACACTGATTCAATGTCCCGCCATTGTATCTTAGTGCAGACTTCTGGGAAAATCAGTAAGCCAACCAGACAAGCATGAAATTACATATCTAAGGGGCGTTCTGAACACCATCTGTGTACAGAACACCTCCAGGTTCTCATATTGCATTTTACAGAAAATTACAGCGGCTGCAGACTGCAAAGGAAAGGAAATTTTAATAACATTCAATTACAATATGACATGTATCACAATTGTATATTATTATTTTTTAGCTATTTTTTCCCACGTAAGTGGAGATACCCTTTAAGACCCAAAAGCACATACAGTAGGTATCCGGTACTGAGACCAGTACAAAGGGGACTTCCTTGCATGGGGGCTTTATCAGCTAGATACTTCTAGGTTGTTGACTTAAAGTACTACAGCCAGGCAACTAGCATTTATAGAAAGGCCAGAAATTGCACAGGTCCTTCATGTCTTCTAATATCACCACAATGTGATGTTAGCTTTAAGCCACACATTCCTGAGATGTGAGGAAAGCTTTGGGAAATACTGTCCTACCCAACTACACTTTAAAGGCCCATTCATACGGGTAGCTGATATGTCTTTTACTGGCATGCATCCCTGTGCCAGCATCCCATTCATTTCTATTGGGACAAGCTGCTGCATGGACATAGCTGCTGTGTTCTTATAGGACACGTGGGTGGGGGTCCCCAAACAAAGCCTTGCATTTAGAGACCAGCACCTGCATGACATATTGGGACAGCAGCTGTGTTCCTTAATAGAAATTAATGGGATGCGGGCACAGGGATACATGCAACACCTGTATTCCCCTTGCCGGTAAAAGGCAGCCCTGCATGGGAGATGCATGTCTGTGCCCCTGTGAATGTGCCCCAAAGGAGAAGTGCAGGACATTTTTTTTCTTTAATGTGAAAGATGATGTTGCACCAAGTAAATAGATACCCAACATGTCATGCTTTAAAATAGCATCTGCCCGTGGAATGCTATGGTGCTTAAAATTCTCCATAGACGATGCTTTAAATGCCTTTACAGGTTACAGTTCAGAGTTACACAGGAGGTCTGGTGCTAGAATTATTGCTCTCGCTCTGACATTCGTGACAATACCTCACCGTTTACATATGCGTGTGGGAGCAACGTATGCGGTCACATTTGCACAGGGGGTGGGGGTGCTTTAAAAAAAATGTTTTTTTTTTTTTTATACAAAATTTTATTTTTTATTTTTTATGGATTAAAGCGCAGTTCCACTCAAAAATGAAAGTTCCGCTTTAAAAGGGGCGTTCCAGCCAATACATTTTTTTTTTTTAAAAGTCAGCAGCTACAAACACAGTAGCTGCTGACTTTTAATAAGGACACTTACCTGTCCAGCAAGCCTGCGATGTCGGCCGCCCCGTCCATCGGATTGGCTGCCGGCGCCTCCATCTTAACAGGGGGAAACAGGCAGTGGAGCTTGGCGCCTTCACTGCCCGTTTCCTACTGCGCATGCTATCACAAGGGATGAACAACATTCCTTGTGACAGCATGGGCCATGACAGGTCCTCTTTATGGAGAGATCTGGGGTCTATTAGACCCCAAATCTCTCCTCTGGCCTCCCAACACAGATCAGTGTGATCGGCTGCTTTCCTGGCAAGTGACGACATACAAGAGAGAGAGAGAGAGACACTCAAATCACTTCTGCTTATAAAGGGAATCGTTATAAAGTGCAGTAGGGGCGCTAATTACTACCTAACTCAATACATTAAATATGTGTATTCATGGGTATCAATTAATGCCCTCTAGTGAAATAATTAGAGTGATCTGCCTGAGAGTAAGAAATTAGTGTTTAACTCATGAAACTGGGAAAATTATTTTCCCAACTCCACCGTGATATAAAAACTTAATGGTGTATATAAAATAGATAAAGTGACCAATATCCCAATTGAGGAAATATTAATACATCAAACTATTATCTTCAGGTGTTCAAGTGGCAATACCCTCGTTTTACCACTGGAACGGTGGTGTTCCCCCACACTAAGTCTACTAAATAAATATAATGTATACAGTTGCATGTGACCATACATACAATATTAGTGGCATAAGCAATATTATCGTGCCCTAGGTAATAACACCAAAAAATGAAAATACAAAAAATACTAAGTGCACAATTATCATGGAAATAACACCATAAGCACAGTCTCAAAAGAGATAGTGCCTCTTACACAATATTGCCGTGATAGGAAAAAAATTATGTTTTTTTAAATAACCATCCATAGTGATTTACATCCAAAAATAGTAAATATAACCATGTAAAAAAAATTTTGATATAGAAAAGAACAAAAGTTCGTGTCAACAGTTCTTTCTGCAAGGTAAATAATATTCACTCCTGTTGAAATCGCATGATAACCATCACCACAGTGTTCTTCTTACACCCAAAGTGAGATTCAAGAAAATTGGATGGCCGCTTACCACATGCAGTTGATTACTTTATTTAAAAAGCAATCAGAAGCGCTTGTACAGGATTGTGCCTGTTCACAGAAAAAACACCCTTGCTCTAGGCAGCTCTTCTTCCTCATAAATCAGCTCAGGTAGAATGGATGACATAGGTGGGAATAGAAAGAGGCACACCTCATAGCGTAATCTTGTTTAATTAAAAATTTAAAATAATACAATAAGCAGCCAAATGCCTACTTACATTCATAGGTGCCTACCCGGCACTGAGGCCGCTTGCTGTGAAATACAATGGATTAAGAGAAAAGACGTTCCCTCGTGCCTTCTTTGTAGGGCTCCGGCGTGCGTTCCACTCGCTAGTGCCTCCAAGCCAGTCAAACAGGAAATCCGGGGAATGGTACGTACGGGATAGTGATCAGGTACCGCCTCCGACGTACGTTTCGTGGTGTCACGTCTTCAGGGTGGCGTACCTGATCACTGTTTAGACCTAATTAATATGCTGCTACTCATTGGCCTAGCAGCCAATGAGGAGCTGGATTATGCGCAGCCTCAGTCCTGGCTAGACTCACAGCGCGGACCCGCCGCTTACACATGATTGTTACTATAAAAACTGCATAAAAAACGACATTATTCATACAAAATATATAATTATATCATCTTATGAAACCCAGCCCTTTTGCTTTCTTTGCCTAAGATTACCAAGATGTAATATTAGGGGCCAATTCTATTTTTACCTGGGAATAATACCCTTACATTAATGCTCAATATACCCCGTATTCACTTATATATTAAGCAATTCCTTACTCAATACATAATCGAAAACTAGGTCCCCCGCCTTAGTCAAAGTATTGGTATACTTGATAGGTATTGTTATTTACTTCTATACGCTGGGTTAATATTTTTCCTTATAGTATTACACTTGTTAGTGTATAGTACTCTAGTGAGCCACTAGATGTCACCAGTACCATTCTTAGATCAGTTATAGGAACTATAATAGAATGAGTATATGGGTAGCAATATTTCATATTATATGGTGGTATAATTCTAAATTTAACCCTCTACTATGGTTGGTTGTTTTTGCGCTCTTTAATACTCAGGATTTTTCAGAGGACATTATTTAATTTTCTGTTTATATGGGCTAATTATTCATTATATTATCTAGGGTATTGTTAAAGTTGTCTTGTGTGTCATCGAATTGGTTTTACAGATGTTGCAATATTTGGGATAATTATTCATTGGACAGATAGCAGTTGAGGTCCAATTCAATATTCATTCCCATTGGTTGCATTGAGCCCAATGTGTACAACCACTTGGTCTCGTTTTGGGATATTGCTTTTTTCATATTTGTTCCTCTCCAGTGTTTAGACACTCTATCTATCCCATAGAATTTGCACTGACTAGGATCACTATTGTGGTATTTTTCGAAGTGTCTTGACACACTATGGTTGGGGAATTTTTTCTTTATATTTGCCAGATGTTCATTAACCACTTCAGCCCCGGACCATTTGGCAGCCAAAGGACCAGAGGTCTTTTTTCAATTTCGCACTGCACTACTTTAACTGGTAATTGCGCGGTCATGCAATTTTGTAACCAAACGAAATTTGCGTCCTTTTCTTCCCACAAATAGAGCTTTCTTTTGATGGTATTTGATTGCCTCTGTGATTTTTATTTTTTGCGATATAAACGGAAAAAGAGCGAAAATTTTGAAAAAAAAAGAGATTTTCTAATTTTTGTTATAAAAAAAAACTAATAAACTCAATTTTAGTCAAACATTTGGGCCAAAATGTATTCAGCCACATGTCTTTAGTAAAAAAAAATGCCAATAAGCGTATATTTATTGGTTTGCGCAAAAGTTATAGCGTCTACAAACTAGAGTACATTTTCTGGAATTTACACCGCTTTTAATTTATGACTGCCTATTTCATTTCTTGAGGTGCTAAAATGGCAGAGAAGTACAAAACCCCCCCAAATGACCCCATTTTGGAAAGTAGACACCCCAAGCTATTTGCTGAGAGGCATGTTGAGCCCATTGAATATTTTTTTTTTTAGTCCCAAGTGATTGAATAAAGACAAAAAATAAAAAAGATTTTTTTTTTTTTCAAAAAGTTGTCACTAAATGATATATTGCTCACACATGCCATAGTTATATGTGGAATTGCACCCCAAAATACATTTTGCTGCTTCTCCTGAGTATGGGGATACCACATGTGTGGGACTTTTTGGGAGCCTAGCCGCGTACGGGGCCCCGAAACCCAAGCACCGCCTTCAGGATTTCTAAGGGTGCAAATTTTTGATTTCACTCCTCACTACCTATCACAGTTTCGAAGGCCATAAAATGCCAAAATAGCACAAAACCCCCCCAAATGACCCCATTTTGGAAAGTAGACACCCCAAGCTATTTGTTGAGAGGCATGGTGAGTATTTTACAGCTCTCATTTGTTTTTGAAAATGAAGAAAGTAAAGAAAAAAAAATTTTTTTTTTCTTTTTTCAATTTTCAAAACTTTGTGACAAAAAGCGACATCTGCAAAATACTCACAATACCTCTCAGCAAATAGCTTGGGGTGTCTACTTTCCAAAATGGGGTCATTTTGGGGGGTTTTATGCCATCTGGGCATTCCATGGCCTCCGAAACTGTGATTGGCAGTGAGAAGTGAAATAAAAAAATTACACCCTTAGAAAGCCTGAAGGCGGTGATTGGTTTTTGGGGTTCCGTACGCAGCTAGGCTCCCAAAAAGTCCCACACATGTGGTATCCCCGTACTCAGGAGAAGCAACAGAATGTATTTTGGGGTGTATTTCTACATATGCCCATGACATGTTTGAGCAATATATCATTTAGTGACAACTTTTTGTAAAAAAAATATATATATTTTTTTTTTTTCATTATTCAATCTCTTGGGACAAAAAAAAAAAATATTTAATGGGCTCAACATTGCTCTCATCAAATAGCTTGGGGTGTCTACTTTCCAAAATGGGGTCATTTGGGGGGGGGTTTGAACTGTCCTGGCATTTTATGCACAACATTTAGAAGCCTATGTCACACGTCACCCACTCTTCTAACCACTTGTAGACAAAGCCCTTTCTGACACTTTTTGTTTACATGAAAACATATTTTTTTTTTGCAAGAAAATTACGTTGAACCCCCAAACACTATATATAATGTTAAAGCAAAGGCCCTACAGATTAAAATGGTGGGTGTTGCATTTTTTTTTTCCACACAGTATTTGCGCAGCGATTTTTCAAACGCATTTTTTGTGGAAAAAATACACTTTTTTTTATTTTAATGCACTAAAACACACTATATTGCTCAAATTTTTGATGAAATAAAAAATATGATCTTAGGCCGAGTACATGGATACCAAACACGACATGCTTTAAAATTGCGCACAAACACGCAGTGGCGACAAACTACATACATTTTTAAAAGCCTTTAAAAGCCTTTACATGATACCACATTAGATTCACGGAGGAGGTCTACTGCTAAAATTACTGCCCTCGATCTGACCTTGCGGTGATACCTCACATGCATGGTGCAATTGCTGTTTACATATGACGCCAGACCAACGCTTGTGTACGCCTTTGCGCAAGAGAAGGGGGGGCAGGGGTGCTTTTTTTTTTTTTTTTGGTTTTTTTTTTATTTATTTAGCTTTTTTATTTTATTTTTAAACTGTTCCTTCCATTTTTTTTCTTTGTTATGATTTTTATTGTTATCTCAGGGAATGTAAATATCCCCTATGATAGCAATAGGCAGTGACAGGTACTCTTTTTTTGAAAAAATTGGGGTCTATTAGACCCTAGATCTTTCCTCTGCCCTCAAAGCATCTGACCACACCAAGATTGGTGTGATAAAATGCTTTCCCAATTTCCCAATGGCGCGGTTTATATCCGGGAGGGGGGACATTCCCTCCCACTGCTTGTAAAAGCAGTCTAGAGGCTAATTACCCGCTAGAATTGCTTTTACATGAAAGCCGATCACTGGCTGAAAAGAATGATACCAAGATGATACCTAAACCTGCAGGCATCATTCTGGTATAACCATTCAAAGTCCAGCAACATACTGGACATATATTGTAATCTTTTTTTTTTCATGCAGCCTCTTGGCTGAACGAAAAAAAGAGATTGATTGGTGGGTATGCCCACCATTAGAATACCTCCCTTCATCCACCCACTTCTAATGATGGGCATACATGCACCATTTATATATGCCGATGCATGGGGGCATCCTCCCGCAAAAGTTATGCCGTGTACACACGGTCGGAATTTCGACCGTATGTACGTGGCATTAGGAGCCAATCGCTCCTCCCCCCCCCTGCTGCCCCCATGCTTCGGCATATATGCTCTTTTTTTTTAACTGTGGTGGTGAAATCACCTCCTACAGTGTTGGAGTCGCGTCTTTATGTATCGTGGGAGCAAACGCTGTTGCTGTCAAGATAAATAAATCCGCGTTGCAACTGAATGGCGCACCTGAAAACAAAAAAATGCTTAACACTAAAACACAGTAAACAAAATTACATACCTGAAAAGCAAGATAAAACATGATAAAACATAATAAAACATTGCAGAATAGAATGGAGTAAAAAAAGAGCAACAATAGAGAGAGAATAGAGTGAGAGAGAGAACAATAAAACGACAACTATTTTATTTTTTTTTATTTTTTTGAGATTCACAGGTAAAAAAGCTCCTGACTGAAGCGACTGAATCAAAACGCTACCACAAAAAAAACTGTTAGCGATCGCAGGGATCAGGCCTGACTCTGCGAACGCTGCAGTTATGTGTGCTTAGTGTTTTGTAAGTGACAGTGATCGATCGATACTGCACTTAGGTGGGCTGGGCTGGGCGGAGGGGGAAAACGCAGGTGCTAGCAGGTATCTGGGCTGATCCCGCTAACAATGCGTTTTTTTTTGGAACCCTAAACTGCTGGGACGCTAGTATAGATCTGATCAGATCAGATATTGATCTGTTCAGATACTGTGCCACTAAGGGAGGTGTATGCTTTGCGCGTGGGTGTTTGCGGTACTGGCACTAACCTGGGGCGACGCAGACCTTATTTGACCCTAAAACCTAATTGATATCACCCGCCGGGCGATCAGGGGGTTAAACCGTTATTGGGTAATAAATGGCGGGTGCCCTGACAGTATAAAAAACAAGCTAACTAACCAGCGTCACCCGTAACAGTAATACAAAAAAAAACTGGTTACCTAGCGACACTAATGCAGCGATCAGAAAAACGATCGCTTAGTGACACTGGCAAAAGGGGGTGAAAGGGTTAACTAGGGGCAATCAGGGGGTTAAACCTTTATTAGGTAATATATGGGGGTACCTGACGCTATATAAAAACCTGACGGGGAACCTAAATAACGAAATAACTAACTGGCTAACCAGCGTCACCAGTGACAGTTATACAGTGATCACTGGTGAAAGGGTTAACTCTAGGGGCAATCAGGGGGTTAAAACCTTTATTTAGGTTGTAATATGGGGGTACCTGACCTATAAACCTATTTATGAACCTATATAAACATGGCGGTTACCTAAAAAAAAAAAATGGTTACCTAGCGACACTAATGCAGCGATCAGAAAAACGATCGCTTAGTGACACTGGCAAAAGGGGGTGAAAGGGTTAACTAGGGGCAATCAGGGGGTTAAAACCTTTATTAGGTAATATATGGGGGTACCTGACGCTATATAAAAAACCTGACGGGGAACCTAAATAACGAAATAACTAACTGGCTAACCAGCGTCACCAGTGACAGTTATACAGTGATCACTGGTGAAAGGGTTAACTCTAGGGGCAATCAAGGGGTTAAAAGCTTTATTTAGGTTGTAATATGGGGGTACCTGACCTATAAACTATTTATGAACCTATATAAACATGGCGGTTACCTAAAAAAAAAAAATGGTTACCTAGCGACAGCAGTGACACTAATACAGCGATCAGAAAAACGATCGCTTAGTGACACTGGCAAAAGGGGTGAAAGGGTTACCTGGGGGCAATCAAGGGGTTAAACCTTTATTAGGGGGGGGGGTAGGGGGCTACCTTGGACCTAAAACTAACTGCCCTGACAGTTATTACAGTCACACTGACACTAAATGCAGTGATCAGTAAAAAAATGATCACTGCAATTAGTGACACTGTGACTGGGGGGGGAGGGGGTGATCTGGGGGGTGATCAGGGGGTGACAGGGGGTGGAATATGTGCCTAACTGTACTGGTGTCAGTGTACTGTTGTGCACTAACCTTTACATGTTCGCCGCTCGGCGTCTCCGGTCACATAGACCGGCGCACCGAGCGTGACATCACTTCCGCCTTCCTGTCTATACAATAGACAGGAAGGGGAAGCTTTTCATTGGCCAGGAGCGATCGCGAGGGGGTGGCCAGAAACCACTGGCCGTCCCCTCGTCCCGGATCGCTCCTGACACGATCCCGACCGTCCCCGCCGGCGGAGGGGGGTCCGATCGGACCCCCCAACCGCCTGAAGAATGTCACGTACAGGTACGTGATTCTGCCTGTACGTGCCATTCTGCCGACGTATATCTACATGGGGCGGTCGGGAAGTGGTTAAAGAGACCAAGGTT